>JAJOZX010012317.1:0-104363 GCA_023014485.1 Bathynomus jamesi | reverse complement strand
AATTATTAGGACATTACAAGCATTACCGTGGGTACCAAAAAAACATAATGCCTGTGGATGGCAAATAACTCTTGCTTACAATGATTGAGAGATATTTTCCAGGAAAAACACCTTTATGATTTGAAACAAAAAACAGCTGATGAACAAGATGGCCCAGGCACTTCTATCTTAGATCCATCAGTATAAATATACAAGTAATTGGATACTTCTCTTCCAGGTATGCTGTGAAACACTGCACAATCGCTTCTTTGGGGACAGGAGGTTCATATAAAAAGGGAGAGACAGACAGGTTGGTACCAGATTCAATCTCCAAGGTGTGAAAGAAGGGAACACTGGAACTGTAAAAAATTTAAATTATAATTGATACTTATTAAGAAGTCCAGTAGCTCCTAAAGAAGAAAGGTTGGCTTATTTGCACAGTCCAGTCCACTGCAAGGATCAAAGGATAATCCACCTCGAAGACTAATGTAAAGGGTGGGGAAAAAAGGGGATGCCAGAACATTAAAGTACCGTACTTCCTCAGTGTAGAGATGATGAGATCTCTATGGTAATGAAGGGCATGGAGACCAGTCTCACCTGTAGGACAATAATAGGAGTAGATGGGCGAGTACCCAAAATAAGGCGCATGCCAGAATTATGCAATGTTCCAGTTTCTTCTTCAAGTGTGAAAGAGGCTGAATCATAAACAACATCAGCATACTTTATTTTTCCTAAGATAAATGATCGGTAAAAAGTGTGGATCGATCTGCACACCCCATCTATGAGAGGGCAACAGATTTTAATGAGTTCAGACGTTTCGTGCAAGATGTTACCAGGTAATTAATATGACAAGACCAAGTCAGTCTGGGGCTGTTCAAGGACCACTCTCAAAAAACTGGAAGGATGTGACCATAGCTACTGTGGATGTTACTAATTTGGATAATGGGAATTCACTGAAAACCTTTGATATGTAAAGAACATAATTTAGATTTTCTTGATTCAGGGAAAGACCCCAGCTTCTGCACCAAGATGAAAACTTAGTTGCTTTTTGCAACATCTGTTGGGCTTCTAAAGGGGTGTCAGTTGCCACATAGAAAGCTGTATCATCAGCAAACTCTGATGACTGAACTGGATCAAAACTTGGTATATCTGAGAGATATGCAGTGAATAACAATGGACTAAGAACAGAACCCCTGGGGTACACCCTTTAAAGGGGAAAGGTGTTGAGTAAACATCATTTAATAGTACTGAAAAGTGGTTGGACAAGAAGTTGTCTAACCATCTTAGTAATCTACCGCGAATCCCCAAATTGCCTAACTTATAAAGTAGACCTCTATGGAGAGATGAAATCAAAAGCTCAACTGAGGTAAAAAAAAAATACATATTTTTCCGTCGGAGAGCTGGAGTATGAAAGTTCTAACCTCAGAAGTTGATCCACGGTGCTCTCTTCTTACGGAAACCACATGCGAATCTCAAAAAATGTGACATGTTCAAAAAATCCACAGCAACCGCTGATGGACCATCCTCTCTAGTACTTAACCAAGCAGGATAATAAGCATATGAGACGATACGAAGATGGATTAGAGGGTTTTCTGTGGTTGGAGGATAGGGATCATTAATGCTTGTTTCCATGATGAAGGAAAGACTCCTGTTGCTCAGGCTATCATTGAATGCTGATAAAAGAAATGGCAAGTACTCCAATGGAAGATGGACTAAGAAAATATTTATGTATATTATCCAGTCCCATTGCTCCACTCTAGACTGTTCACATTGCCTTAAGGAGAATTGTAATTCCTTGCAATGTAAAGTCAGGTTATAATCCTCATTGTAATCAAGAAATAAGGAAGACTGCATGTCCCTGCAAAAATCCTCATCTTCAATAACTGCTACAGTCCCAAAAAATGAATGGAAGAAGGTCCCCAAAACTTCAACTTTGTCACATACATCACTTAGTATGGAAACCATTCACAACAATAGGGTAAGTGAAGTGTGAATCCATACCCTTAATGATTTTCTAATTTGAGTCCAAACCTCAGTAGAGGTGGTGAAACTAAGGTTTGAACAAAACCAACTCCATGAAAATTCTCTTTGCCTGACGAATAGTACGAGCTATAGCAGTTGCCTTATTTAGTAGGATCTTATTATATAGAGTTGGGGATGAGAATAAGAACATTGAGCACGATGGTGGGTGTGGCCACTGTCACACTGCCAATCCTCCGTCTACCAGCATTTGTGGTATTAGGAAAAAAATTTCCTGTTGTCTTCTTCAGTGTGGAGGTACTTGTTTCACTAATAAGGCTGTAAAGTGTTGGATTGAGCCCTAGACCAAATTCTTCAATCTATGTCACGTAGTTTCCAAGTTGATGTGTTATGAGGGGTGGATACTGGAGAAGATTTGCAGAGCAGTGAGGACAGGAAAGTGGTCATACCCAGACTTCCACCAACAGCCACAGTACAGTTCGGAAACAAAACCTACCTCTACATAAAGAGAGATCTAATGATGAATAGGTATGTTCCATTATTAATGTTAAATCTTGTAGGGAGATCAACAGGAGTCAATAGCACAAAATTCGAAGAAAGAATAAAATTAAATAAATTTAAGTAGTTGGTGTTGGAGAACCTGACATACTGTATCCCAGGCCCTGTGTCTACCATTAAAATCACACAAAGCTTGTTGACCGAGTTGATAACTATGATAAGCATAGTGTCGATCTCTAAAGCGGTTAATGGTAGGTGGGATTATAAACTGTGAGTATATCTAAAGTACCATGGTTACTTTTAAAGATAAAACAAGGACCTCGAGAACTCCTGCAGGGAAGAGATGAGAGGTAATGGTCTGAAGCACAAATCTGAACGAATCAGAAATAGCAAACCCCCGCCCCCTGGCCAACCCTGTCTGCTCTGATCTGAGTGTAATTAATAAAAGTAGGCTGGAGTCTAGAGGTTAACAGATCTCACACAATGCACTAATGGGGTTTTTCAGTATAAATAAAAAGTTTAAATTCTGACAAGTTAGATTGGAGACTGGCGGGCGTTCCACTGAGCAAACAAGAGGTTAGAAACCTTAGGATATGATATATTAAGTGGGTTTACGAATTTGGACACGACGTTTGTTTGGGTGTAGGGCTTAGTTTCAGTTTATCAAGGAAACTTTGTCAGCTGGTCAGTTTGAGATCAGTGTGAAAAGCGTCATTAAATAAAGAAACAAAATTGGATAACGTACTCAAAGTCTTCTTGAAGAGACTACTATCACTCTGAAGGGTGAAGCTGAATAAACTTAATTTAATGATGTCAGATGATAGAGCCATAGGTCCGAAAGGGGTAGAGGGTTCAGGGACCACAGCCCACTATCCACCCCCAATCCAGGGGCCTTTGGGACATTGCCACAGTCGATCCATGTCTTGCCCTCACAACCCCAGTCAAGAATTCTGAAAGGGGGGAAAGGGATTCACCACATCCAAACCTGAGTCTCCTCTCTTGACACAATAGGTTTTAGTAGAACAGGAAAGTCATTACTTGTAAATGCCCTTTCTGAGGCTACATTAGGGTCTTGATTTTTGAAGAACAGATCTAGCTTCACTATAAGAAAGATTAGGTAAAGTTTGAGCCTCTCTATTTCCTATGCAGTTCAAAAGTAAGAGCAGCCACTGAAACTAGCTGTATGGGGACCTGAACAATTGGCACAGATTTTATTAGTCTTTGGACGAGAGGAGACATGACTTCCAGAGCAAATAAACACATCTCACTGTTTTTGACCTACAAGACTTAGCCATATGACCAAATACCTGGCATTTAAAACATTGAATTGGAGTGGTAAAACTGACAAATCTATAGGTATATAACCTATAAAGATCTTTGCTGGAAGAACTGAGCATCGAGACTTTAATCTGTTGAATTGGAACATATGTAGAAACCTGTTCTTTGTGAGTATACTGACATAAATTTGCTATTGGATGACCATTATTAATTAACTCATCGTAATAGCTAGTAGATCTTCCTCCAGATCTATAGGTCCTATAACACCATGCACAATATGGGTGTCATTACTAAAGAGCAATCCACCTCCAGGGCGGCCAACATGGCCAAACAGAAATAACAGTTGATGAATGGTCTTTCGGTTCTCTCCAAACCATAGGCACGGCGAAGGGCATGTGACGAGAACTATTTTTCCAACCAGTTAGAAGCCTAACACATGTCACACAGCAAATATGAGGAGCCCAGTACTTATCTTGGTCACCTAGTTTGCACCCAAAATAAAGCTTATAACATTTTTTAATCAGTGGAGTAATGGTTCGTTTCCGAGATTTGAAGGTTAGCTCTCCACACACATAGCAGAAACTATCTGTGTGATTTAAACACTTTCGTGGCATACTGCAAGCTAAATTAACACAGAACTGTAACTGCAGGATGTAACACACTTCACAGAACAGATTGAGTAACACTTGTGAAGCTCGCACACAAGTGACAAAACAGTGCGCCTCAGACAGTGACTCGGTGCATGTCTGAACATGTAGATACATGTATCAGCTTGCCTTGCCTGATAACCAGTACCCAAGGAATCAAGTCGTCTTACAAATGACCTGCTAGCACCCAATTTAGCTTCCTCTCTCCAATACCAACATGTCATCCTTATAAATAAAGCGGTTTTCTAAAAAATCTTTATACGCTATATAAAAGATACAGTAATACGTATCAGTCACACAAAACCTATGGGTGAAAAAGAATGATTCTAATTGCATTTTTGAATTCAGCGTAAGAAAGTATGCAAAAAACACTAAACAGTTTACTTGTGACAAAAGTTTGTTTAACAGGGTAACAGAATCGTTTTGTGCATGCTAATGCTGCGGTCTTAGTAAATGAATTAAGAACAGCGACAGCTAAAATAAATTAAGTATTGTAACTAAATCTGATATCAGTGAGTAAGGAATGAGAATACTCTCAGGGAGGGAGAATTGGAATAAAGGTGTCGAATGTAAGAAACGAGAAAAAGATTGTTTTGGTATGTTTAGACTCGCAGGGGTTCCCAAACTTTTACCACCAAGGACCCCTAAATATTAATATAGTTAATGTTACTATTTTTCCAAAAGCTTAGAGACCCCCTGGAAGCTTCCTACAGACCCCTGGGGGTCTGTACAGACCACTTTGGGAATCCCTGGACTTTAGAGTATGGGACATGATAGGAGAATTAAAGTGGTATATAGTGTAATGGCAGTGTGTAGCTGCTGAAACAGAGCTAAGGTTATTATTATTATTATTATTCTGTAAAGCGTGTTAAATTCCTCACTTCAAATGAGCCAACAGGTTGTACCTGCATTTTTAATATGTATAAAAATAATAATTAGATTATTTTACAACCTTTTATCATCAAAATTTCACCCTTCAATATTCACTTGAACTTTGGATTCAAATTTGTATTAAGTTCAATGTACGTAAAATTATGTATATTTGCAAATGCTTCGGGCGTAATATGCAAAAACTGAATGAACTACAACAGGCACACTATTCACGGGAATGTGGGTCACATTACCTTAATACTGGTCGCCGTTCACATTTTTTTTCTACACGAGGGTCGCGGGTTTGAATGGCTATATTACACGAATAATTAGAGTAATTTAATTTAAACTAAAAGTGGTATACAACTGTATACAGGAGTCGCGTAGGAAGTTGATGCGGGCTAAATTAAAAGGAATTTTATCTGCACGTATCAACCGGGGTACACAGATCCCAGTGCCAATTCCCGTAGCTCAGTGGTTAACACAATTTCCCTATAAGCGAGGCGAAGACACCGAGGGTGAGGATTCTGTTTCTAATATTGCTGTTAATATCAGGTCATCCCATAAGTAATGTTTTTTAGATCGGAATTTGAAGGAAAAAAAAAACAACTGAAACTTTTTAATCTAGTATATATTTTCCATCGGAATCAATGACACTCTGCCAACGTCCTACAAGCTTTGCAATGCCATGTTTATAAAATTCAGGCGGTTTTGAGGCAAAAAACGTACAAAGACTGGTGTGCAGGTCGTCTAAAGAAGTATACTGTTTCTCGTCAAGATAGTTTTGCAGACTCCTGAAGAGATGATAATTAATCTGAAGGCGCAAGGTCTGGAGAATATGGAGGATGTGGAAGTTTTTCCCACCCAAGCTCCTCAATTTTTGCAGAAGTGATCCGAGCGGGATGAGGACGTGCGTTGTCGTGGTGGAACACGATTCATTTCCGATTAACCACAGAAGGTCTCTTTTCTTTTAGTGCAGTGTTCAATCGACCTAGTTGTTGACAGTAGACTTGAGCGGTGATTGTTTGGTTGTGTGGTAAGGTTTAAAAACGTATTACACCACCTTTATCCCACCAAACACTAAGCAACACCTTCCGAGGGTAAAGATTTGGTGTTGGCTGTGGTGTCGTTGGTTCTCCGGCACAAACCCACTGTCGACGGCGCTTAACATTCTGGTACAGTATCCACTTTTCATCACCAGTCACTAAACGGTGCAAAAACGGATCTTGGAGTTCACGGGAATGAAGAGCTGTACTAATGTTTACCCGCACCATCAGATTGTCGACCGACAATTCATGTGGCACCCATTTTTCTAACTTAGGCACTTTCCCGAGTTTTTGCAAATGTCGATGGATGGTGGACGGGGATGAATTGAGTTTCTGGGCCAATTCTTCGACAGTTGTTGAACAGTCTTCTTCAAGTGCGGCTGACAGCAGGTCATCATCAAACTCAGCAGGGCGTCCAGAGCGTGCTGCATCTGTCAAACAGCAGTCACCATTCCTAAACTTTTGAAACCATCTTTGACATTTCCTCACATGCAGAATATCGTTGCCATAAACTTCCTGAATGTTTCGCGTTGCTTCAGTAGCACTATTCCCTTTTTTGAACTCGTAAAGCATTATATGCCTGATATGCTCTTCTGATACCGCCATGTTTATGAGGGTTCACATAGAGCAAAACACACGTCTTCACTGGTCAAGGTCTGTAAAGTATGTAGCGAAACACGATAGATCTCCTCTTAGATATAACCTTCGGAAAATTTATGCTTAAACCGAGTAGGACTAGTTTAAACTTAATATATCGTAAAAAATGACATTACTTATAGGATGACCTGATAATAAATCGGAAGTTAGCGCAAATGGTCACATTAGTTAACATTAGCGCTGTTATATTCTGGCCCTCTTTACTCATTATCAGTGTTGGGCACTAAAGCGTTAATCCGATAACAGTTAATTAACGAAGTTAACTTTTTTTAACGGACTATTAACGGAAGTTAATTTCCATTTATCGTTATCGGACCAGTTAACTTCCGATAACTCGATATTTAGTCTGTTAAAGTCCGTTAACACGTTAACTGCGAGGAAGATCACCGCTCCGCGAATGAATTCAAACCGCCATAACTTCAGTCTGCTTCCAGATCTCGCAAGGGGAGGTTGTGCGCTTTTTATTGAAGGTAAGAAGGTTCTTTTAACGTTAGTAAAAGTCCTATAATATTATATATATATTAATACGTATGGAGATACGTATGGTAAAATGTACGGTTGAGAAAAATTAATTTATAGTAATGACTAATGAATAAGTATTTTTACACTGCGTTAGTAAATCTCTAAAAAAGTATATATAGTATGTAAAATTTGAATAATATTTTTTTATTCACTGATTGTAATATTGTCGTCGAATTATAGACAAAATAATTCATGGACAAAGTATTTTTATTTTATAGACTAAATAATTCATAGATAAAATATTTTATACATAAAATAATTACATAGAGAAAAATTACTTCTATTGAAAATTCACAGAAAAAGGTTAAGTAAAATAAAATATTTTATATAACGTAATATTATATATTATAATATATTATAATTAATATTATTTTGAATTAATTTTGCTATTTTGTTTGAATTGATATTTTATTAGTTTAGTTACATATTTTATACGATGATATTTTACTTTTTTTAGGTTCTTCTGTATTATCGTCAACTAGACAGCGTTCAGTTCTCTCTTACCAAGCATTCTCTACAACTTTTAAACTTCAACCATGGAGCACCAAGAAGAAGTTCTCGACATTGAGATCGCCTCTGTCTCAGGCACTTCTGAGTCTCAGTCTGACCAGAACTTGATAAAAATACAGTTAAATACCTATTTATTGTTGGATTTTGCATAAATAAACATTTTATATGGGTTTTAAAGCTTTTTTCCTTGATTTTTTTAAATGTTAGTAAAGAAATAGTTATCGTTAATGGATTATCGTTAACTCCCGTTAACTTTGTAGTAAAATTATCGGATTATCGTTATCGGAGTTAAAAATTGGGTGTAGTGTTCAGCTTTATTAATTTACTTTCTCTTCATTATTTACGCTTCTTTCTACTTTACTATCTATTCTCTATTTATTCTCTATCGGCTCTTTCTTTCATTTATCACTTTGTTTCTCTACACTCTTTTTGCCGTATCGTATAAATATCATGGTAGCGACGCCGAGACCTGACTCAAAGTTCGTTACAAAACAAAGGGGGAAGGGGGGGGTATATTAATACTCCTTTTTAACACTTGTGAACGCTTTATTGATTCCGAAAATAGTTTAGTTAAGTTAGGGGTATGCGAGTATGAAATTTCTATTATAATAATTTAGGTCGGAGAGGAACACAAAACAATTAGTTTTTAAGATCACATGGCTCTAAATCTTACGCGTATCGCGCCCGCCTCAAGACTGACTCCGTTTTGAGGGTAGTCCGCTCTCTTGGGCCCCTCTCAGGACTACCATCTCTACCCATTCTAAACAATTTAAATCTAACATACTTTTTCGTAATTTCATAATTATTAGTAAATGATTTACATTAAACATTATCTTATTTAATTAAACAGAAATTAATATTCTTAACTAAGCATTACTACACTCGCATCACCCCCTTGAAAATAAGTTTTTCCATTAGTAAAACTTATTAATATCGTTTAACAATGTCAATAAATTTATTCAACAAACTTACATATTTTGCAATTTTTTTTTTTTTTCTTTAACAATTCAGAGAGATAGACAAGAAATAATTAGGATGACAAATTCCATACATATATTGTATCATATTATAAAAACCGAAAACTTTATAATTTTCACATTTGCATAAAATAACATTTCACTCTAATAAATAATTAAATTACAACCTGTAACTAATCTATACATGTCAAAAAAATAACGGAAAATTTTCTTACAGTGGCCACACAAATCTCAAGTTCACAATCTATTCCCGCGATTTCTCATCAACGATCGCTTTACATTTGAAACAGTTATTTGTATAGTTATACAGTTACTATCAGGGCAGCATAGAAAAAATATAAGAAAAAGTTTACATAAAATACTGACCAAGAGCGCACATACTACTTCACGAAAAACACAACAATTATGGGCAAATCGCACCCTTTTCACTTATAATTTCATTACACAATAATCAGTACTTAATTTGCTGGACGTTGTTTAGATGACACTCCGCACGCTGACAACGGATTTCAATTTTCAATCGCAGCTCTCCTGCTCACTTCGCTAGAATGCAAGGGATTGCATCAATTAACATGCAACAGGGCAGCAGCTATAATGGTTCCGCTCTCTCTCCAATGGCGAGGGGAAAAAAAAAACAAGAGACGTCCAATTCTAAAAGGATCAGGGGGGGAGATATCTGAAAGCGGGACCACGCGCTGGAATTGGACGGAATTTGCAATTCTAGAAGTCGATGAAGAAACTCGCCTTGTCTCATCTCCACTTTTGTCGGTGAACGCTGCTCTTCCTACGTCCAGCTGAAAGACTCTTCTACTGGCAACAATCAAACGATGACTCCGCCGTAGGCCGTTTCCCAACGAACCTACTGTATGTCTGTATGGACAGTACAGTCGTAGGCACCCGTTCAAGCTCGCGTGGCTTGTCTACCGCATGCTGCGACACATATTTAGCGAAGCATTCGAGCAGCGTGACCAGCTACTGCCCGAAAAATACCAGTAGACCATCTTCGATCGAAACTTTCGTGTGCCAAGACCCTGCACACGTAAATTTCTCTTCTCTTCCGAAACTGTCCTGCGCCAAGTCCATGCGCATTCGGTTCCTCTCTTCTGTCTCTTCTCTTCTCTTCCGAAACCATCCTGCGCCAAGTCCATGCGCCATTTGGTTTCTCTTCTCTCTCTCTCATTGGTGATCGATCACCTATCCGGTCGACTAAACTCACTTGATGGAACTCGGATTCAACTTGGTTGACTCCCAAACCGAGCCTTTGCAATTTTGAAAAAAAAAGTTTATTCGAAACGTTTCTGTACTGCTTATCATTTCATTTTTAATTTATCGAATTTTCTCGACAGTTCACTTCGAAATACTAACTACACATTTGCTCTGGCCAAATTCACGGAAAGAAAAAAAAATTACACATCTCAAAATTTCGCAAAAATTTTAATCAAATCTAGCTACCAATAAGGTCACTTATGGCAGTTACAGCAGAGAAGATAAAAAAAGTCATAAAACGCTAAACAAAATTGTACAGTATAAATATAAAAGCGCCCATACATAGTAACTGTTAGTATAATTTAAGAATTATTATTGTTCAAACTATCGTCAGAAATCACCTCAATACCTCTAAATACAAAAGACAAAAATGAACCCCAGAAACTTCATGTCATCCATTCTCTGACAATCATGAACCCTCTTGCTTTGAGGAGGAGCACACAAAGACGCCACAAAAACGTTACTGGCTATCTCGAAGGCTCCATTTCCGAGTGTACACTTGAGTCAATGTTTCAAATGCATTAGTTAACTCCGACTGAAGGTTTAAACAATAATAATTTTCTAAACAGTTATTAAAAAGTAAAAAAAAATTTAAATATTACTACCAAAAATTATTTTAATACAGTAATTCCAACTTGAAACGTCAAATTTCATATGAATTGAACTCGCAATTCGCAAATTACATCTGAGATACAACTCTCTCCTTCAACAGAAACCCCAGTATGGTTTGAAAATCACAAAAATCTCAGTAATTTATCGTTTCCAAGTGAAACTACAAATTTGCAGTTATACTAAATAAGAATAGATCATATGCACTAAAAAAATACACGCAATCCACTGTAAACTAAAACAACACATTGCATAATTAAGAGCGGTCGCTTTGTTTGTAAGCGAACCTCTATACAAATATCCCTAACCGAATGAACTTGCATTATATCCTAACATAATTTCGTAATATTTTCCATGCAAACGCTCGAACTAAAAAAAAAGACATTTTTCATTTCTAATACCCAAATTAAAATATCAAATTAAAACATCCTTTTTAGAATACAATCTAAATTTGAACTAAAAATTTTACCATTGTCATTGAACTGGAAAGAAAAATAAAAATCGGCCTACCTGTACCAATAAAATTGATTATTGAATGAATTTATAAAACGTAAAGAAAATATATGAAAATAATTTTCTACACAAATTTCTGTAATTCAAAAAAATTATAATATCCAGATTTAGTAAAATATGTGTACCGTAACTCACCTTGGCCGTCAAAATAAAAATAAAATTTACTGCTGCACTTTTAGGCCTATATTTAATAAATTCAATGTTATGCGCGGAAAGAACAATTTAGAATTTTATGCATAACATTTGTGCTTATTAAAGAAAAATCCTATGCTTATTTATGTTAAACCAATTAAAATTTTGTTAAATAACTAAGAATTTACTACTCAATAGACATACCGTAATAACGGTTAATCTCCGAACAATATTTTACGATAGGCCTACAAGAAATCCTTCTTTACAATACAATAGCCATTTTACCAAATATGTCGGAATTGTCGTGAAATGAACGAAAGGAACAGAGAAAAAAAAGATAATCAGCTTACCTACCAAAGTTTATGAGTATATAAATATATATAATTATATATATAACTAATATATACGTATAAGTTAATAAGTAAGTGTATAATTAATGAGTATATAATTAATGAGTATATAAGAAATCCAAAAAAAAACTTATAGAAAATTTCACAACACCATTTCTCTATTTCAGTTAAACGAATTCTGCTTATTTTGAAATTTTACACAATCCTATACGGCGACTTATAATCTGACAAATTTAATATGTTTAAGATTACCTTTCGACTGTCAATTAACTGTAACTTAACCTATATAGCGCGAAGCGAGCGAAGCAAAAAGCCCGTAAATCTATATAAACAAAATAATCCTATTATTATATACAGGCAATCGAAATATAATCAAAAATCTGCTAATGAAACCCAGAAAATTTCTCATGTTCATGAAATGTTTTTGAATCGGTACAAATTTTCGCAAAACATTTTGAAAGGACCATATAAAATGTGTATCACAGTGTATTTAAACTAACAATTTACTTACGTACAAATTTTTTTTCTATATTAATCGCTATTTTTATATCACAATTACTACTAATTTCAAAAATTTTAAACAAAAAATAAAAAGGTAAGCTGGAACAGGCATACAGTGGAAGAGATGAAAAAAAAAGAAAAATTGAGTCTTCAGGCAGCACGATAATTTTCAAAACTATGCCCTCTCCAACCGAATGAACGAAATTTAACGTAATAATGACTCGCAATATTGAGTCGGACAAACGAAAAGCAACGGAACTGGACGATGAAAAATGGGACAAAGGGAACATTTCAGAATCCAACGAACTCCCACGAAAAGAAAGGAAAAAAAAAAACAAATTAAATTTTTTAGGCGCGAAGTTTGTCAGGGACGCTATCAGGATGCGAAGGCGAAGCGCCATCTTGAATTTATATTTACAATGAAATTTTAAGGAATGAATTTCGAAATTTGCCTGCAAACGAGATCAACTTTGCATTTAGATATTTTAATAATCGAAATAAAATATTCATTAACGCTATTGGTTATTATACCGGTTTTGAAGAATTTTAATCAAAATACTAAATCACGTGGGTAAGCCTCACAAAATATGATGTAAGACCACCGCTCGCCACCAGATGTAGTGATCGGCTTTATTAATTAACTTCTCTTCATTGTTTAGTCTTCTTTCTACTTTACTATCTCTCTATTTATTCTCTATCGGCTCTTTCTTTCATTTATCACTTTGTTTCTCTACACTCTTTTTGCCGTATCGTATAAATATCATGGTAGCGACGCCGAGACCTGACTCAAAGTTCGTTACAAAACAAAGGTGGAAGGGGGGTATATTAATACTCCTTTTTAACACTTGTGAATGCTTTATTGATTCCGAAAATAGTTTAGTTAAGTTAGGGGTATGCGAGTATGAAATTTCTATTATAATAATTTAGGTCGGAGAGGAACACAAAACAATTAGTTTTTAAGATCACATGGCTCTAAATCTTACGCGTATCGCGCCCGCCTCAAGACTGACTCCGTTTTGAGGGTAGTCCGCTCTCTTGGGCCCCTCTCAGGACTACCATCTCTACCCATTTTAAACAATTTAAATCTAACATACTTTTTCGTAATTTCATAATTATTAGTAAATGATTTACATTAAACATTATCTTATTTAATTAAACAGAAATTAATATTCTTAACTAAGCATTACTACATGGGGTTAACGGATTATCGTTATCGAAGTTAACTTTTTGGTTAACGGTGCCCACCACTGCTCATTATTATGTCCCATTCTTTCCAAAAAAAGCAATAGTGAACCCTAGAGACTGCGATGGTATCATATTTCTTGTGATTAGTGTGTGTGTGTGTGTGTGTGTGTCACAAACCATCGATATATAACGGAAGTAGTGTGTTCTGCTACAGCAATGTGCGAGTAGTTTCAATTAAATTTTACTAAATTATTGTACAATGGATTCACGTCTCCGTTCTGAATTAGAACATTAAGTACTGTATATGTTTGTGGAAAACGAGGAGTTTCAAAACGGTAATAATAAGAATACTTATTACCGGAATATATTGATTCATAAGGTAAGTGTGGCCCAGTGTATTCTGGCAATTGGGACCGAGAGCAGGCTTGGGTTCAAATACTTTCTCTCAAGTACAAGTACAAATACTTCAGGAATTTGAGAGAGTAAGTACAAGTACTTGATATAGAAAATTTGGTCAAGTAATTTTCCAAATACTTAATTGTCAAGTACAAATACATGTGCTTTCGTGGAAGAAAATTAAATTTATCCTTATTTGCCTACAATTTTAGTGTTATTCACAAAAAATAAACGCAAACCCATCACAAAGCCCCTGTAAACATCACAAGGCTTATAGTTACACAAATAATACAAATAAGTAATGTTTCCTATAAGTATGACCTCAGTGACAATCTCCAGTAAATGCCTCACCTGAAAGTAAGTTGGTTGGAATATGAAAGTGAATATGTTAAACTCAGTCCAAATGTAAATTTGTCCCTCATCCTGAGGCAATGATGCTTATCATGAGTATTTCTAAATTAAGTGAAATAAAAAAAACAATGATGAAAATGAATCAATCAACTGGTTACAAAAAGTAAACTCAAGCACTTCACAAGGCCCATGTTTTTTTTGTTTTTTTTTTAAGTTCGGGAAGAACCGATTCGCCTCTATTTAAAAGGGCATATCTCGGCGGAAAAACAAAGAAAAAGTGAGAGGAAAGACAGAGGAAAAAGAAAGGGTGGGGGGACAGTCGAAGTGGAAAAAGACCAAGGATGACAAGGACTGCAGGGTCGAGCCCCATCATCCTTGGGTGCTAGGGCCGGGAGGGCGCACGTGAAACCTCCAGGAACAAGCACGTACAAACGAGCACAAAGAGCACTCAAGAGCTCGAGCTTAGAACCCCCTTGCGGGGACAAGGCCCATGTATACATCACATAGACCATAGTTAAAAAATAATGATAATGTATTCATAACCATGAAGTCACTGACGCCCAATGCCTAGCTTTACCAAATGTAGCTTTTCATTACCAAATGCTTAAAGTACTTGAAAAATACTTGAATGTTTTCCATTACATTTCATCAAGTACAAGTACAGACTATTGTGAAATTTCAAGTACAAGTACAAGTACTTGAACCCAAGCTTGACCGAAAGTACTTAGTCGTGATCATATGACTAGGATATACAGTTTGAACACCACCAAGGTGTTCACAAAGATTGTTTAACTCATTAACGCCCAACGTCTTCGATGACGCTGGCTACAGATGTAGTCATTGGGTCTATATGGTTATATATGTTTACTTATTTTATGAAGAGATTCTAGTTACTGTTTTATGGCAAAAATATTGTACTAAGGGCATAAAGGGTAAAGGACTATCCAATATTACACATTAGATTCCCTAATTATAAAATTCTCTAATTCGGTGGGGCGTCAATGAAAATGGTTTTGGGGGACTAAAAATTAACGTTTGTGAAGTTCACTGAGTGTTTACTGCGTTTTATTTTTCAAAACATTGAAATTATTTAATTTATTATTATTATTTTTTAACTAAGATTTTGAAAGGAAATTTAAGGTGGTATGCTGCTAAAATATATAACGGTGGCATATATGTAATAAAACATTCTTCAAACATCTGGAAAATAAAGGACAGTATGTATGTTAATTAATGGAGTTTATGGGGTACCTTATACCGAGGTGGGGGTAACACATAGGGCGCCAATGCTGAAACTTAAATTATAGGTTTCCGTGCACATAATACAAAGAAAAATGTATTTTTAAGGAAGATTCTTTTCTAGTTTTATTGTTTAAAATCAAATTTGCAAAAGTATATTCCAGGTTTAAGGTAAATATTCGGCCATGAAAATTTGGCGCCCTACATGCCCGAAATAAGCACGTTCAAATGTTTATAAAGAAACAATTAGCAATGATAGGCCTGAACATTTTTTTGAAAAATGGAGAGAAAAGGTGACATTTACAAACAAGACTATCATTTTAAAATTTTATTTGCGCATTTCTTAGCAAAAATTGGTTGAACATGGAGACTCGCGAAAATGCGAGGCCAAAGTTTTTTTGAAGGCTATGTATGGATTTTTAGCACAAATGAAGACCGAAGTGCTGATATATATATTATATTATATATATATATATATATATATATATATATATATATATATATAATATATATATATATATAAATTCGCACTTCGGTCTTCATTTGTGCTAAAAATCCATACATAGCCTTCAAAAAAACTTTGGCCTCGCATTTTCGCGAGTCTCCATGTTCAACCAATTTTTGCTAAGAAATGCGCAAATAAAATTTTAAAATGATAGTCTTGTTTGTAAATGTCACCTTTTCTCTCCATTTTTCAAAAAAATGTTCAGGCCTATCATTGCTAATTGTTTCTTTATAAACATTTGAACGTGCTTATTTCGGGCATGTAGGGCGCCAAATTTTCATGGCCGAATATTTACCTTAAACCTGGAATATACTTTTGCAAATTTGATTTTAAACAATAAAACTAGAAAAGAATCTTCCTTAAAAATACATTTTTCTTTGTATTATGTGCACGGGAAACCTATAATTTAAGTTTCAGCATTGGCGCCCTATGTGTTACCCCCACCTCGGTATAAGGTACCCCATAAACTCCATTAATTAACATACATACTGTCCTTTATTTTCCAGATGTTTGAAGAATGTTTTATTACATATATGCCACCGTTATATATTTTAGCAGCATACCACCTTAAATTTCCTTTCAAAATCTTAGTTAAAAAATAATAATAATAAATTAAATAATTTCAATGTTTTGAAAAATAAAACGCAGTAAACACTCAGTGAACTTCACAAACGTTAATTTTTAGTCCCCCCAAAACCATTTTCATTGACGCCCCACCGAATTAGAGAATTTTATAATTAGGGAATCTAATGTGTAATATTGGATAGTCCTTTACCCTTTATGCCCTTAGTACAATATTTTTGCCATAAAACAGTAACTAGAATCTCTTCATAAAATAAGTAAACATATATAACCATATAGACCCAATGACTACATCTGTAGCCAGCGTCATCGAAGACGTTGGGCGTTAATGAGTTAAACAATCTTTGTGAACACCTTGGTGGTGTTCAAACTGTATATCCTAGTCATATGATCACGACTAAGTACTTTCGGTCAAGCTTGGGTTCAAGTACTTGTACTTGTACTTGAAATTTCACAATAGTCTGTACTTGTACTTGATGAAATGTAATGGAAAACATTCAAGTATTTTTCAAGTACTTTAAGCATTTGGTAATGAAAAGCTACATTTGGTAAAGCTAGGCATTGGGCGTCAGTGACTTCATGGTTATGAATACATTATCATTATTTTTAACTATGGTCTATGTGATGTATACATGGGCCTTGTCCCCGCAAGGGGGTTCTAAGCTCGAGCTCTTGAGTGCTCTTTGTGCTCGTTTGTACGTGCTTGTTCCTGGAGGTTTCACGTGCGCCCTCCCGGCCCTAGCACCCAAGGATGATGGGGCTCGACCCTGCAGTCCTTGTCATCCTTGGTCTTTTTCCACTTCGACTGTCCCTCCACCCTTTCTTTTTCCTCTGTCTTTCCTCTCACTTTTTCTTTGTTTTTCCGCCGAGATATGCCCTTTTAAATAGAGGCGAATCGGTTCTTCCCGAACTTAAAAAAAAAACAAAAAAAACATGGGCCTTGTGAAGTGCTTGAGTTTACTTTTTGTAACCAGTTGATTGATTCATTTTCATCATTGTTTTTTTATTTCACTTAATTTAGAAATACTCATGATAAGCATCATTGCCTCAGGATGAGGGACAAATTTACATTTGGACTGAGTTTAACATATTCACTTTCATATTCCAACCAACTTACTTTCAGGTGAGGCATTTACTGGAGATTGTCACTGAGGTCATACTTATAGGAAACATTACTTATTTGTATTATTTGTGTAACTATAAGCCTTGTGATGTTTACAGGGGCTTTGTGATGGGTTTGCGTTTATTTTTTGTGAATAACACTAAAATTGTAGGCAAATAAGGATAAATTTAATTTTCTTCCACGAAAGCACATGTATTTGTACTTGACAATTAAGTATTTGGAAAATTACTTGACCAAATTTTCTATATCAAGTACTTGTACTTACTCTCTCAAATTCCTGAAGTATTTGTACTTGTACTTGAGAGAAAGTATTTGAACCCAAGCCTGCTCTCGGTCCCAATTGCCAGAATACACTGGGCCACACTTACCTTATGAATCAATATATTCCGGTAATAAGTATTCTTATTATTACCGTTTTGAAACTCCTCGTTTTCCACAAAACATATACAGTACTTAATGTTCTAATTCAGAACGGAGACGTGAATCCATTGTACAATAATTTAGTAAAATTTAATTGAAACTACTCGCACATTGCTGTAGCAGAACACACTACTTCCGTTATATATCGATGGTTTGTGACACACACACACACACACACACACACACACTAATCACAAGAAATATGATACCATCGCAGTCTCTAGGGTTCACTATTGCTTTTTTTGGAAAGAATGGGACATAATAATGAGCAGTGGTGGGCACCGTTAACCAAAAAGTTAACTTCGATAACGATAATCCGTTAACCCCATGTAGTAATGCTTAGTTAAGAATATTAATTTCTGTTTAATTAAATAAGATAATGTTTAATGTAAATCATTTACTAATAATTATGAAATTACGAAAAAGTATGTTAGATTTAAATTGTTTAAAATGGGTAGAGATGGTAGTCCTGAGAGGGGCCCAAGAGAGCGGACTACCCTCAAAACGGAGTCAGTCTTGAGGCGGGCGCGATACGCGTAAGATTTAGAGCCATGTGATCTTAAAAACTAATTGTTTTGTGTTCCTCTCCGACCTAAATTATTATAATAGAAATTTCATACTCGCATACCCCTAACTTAACTAAACTATTTTCGGAATCAATAAAGCATTCACAAGTGTTAAAAAGGAGTATTAATATACCCCCCTTCCACCTTTGTTTTGTAACGAACTTTGAGTCAGGTCTCGGCGTCGCTACCATGATATTTATACGATACGGCAAAAAGAGTGTAGAGAAACAAAGTGATAAATGAAAGAAAGAGCCGATAGAGAATAAATAGAGAGATAGTAAAGTAGAAAGAAGACTAAACAATGAAGAGAAGTTAATTAATAAAGCCGATCACTACATCTGGTGGCGAGCGGTGGTCTTACATCATATTTTGTGAGGCTTACCCACGTGATTTAGTATTTTGATTAAAATTCTTCAAAACCGGTATAATAACCAATAGCGTTAATGAATATTTTATTTCGATTATTAAAATATCTAAATGCAAAGTTGATCTCGTTTGCAGGCAAATTTCGAAATTCATTCCTTAAAATTTCATTGTAAATATAAATTCAAGATGGCGCTTCGCCTTCGCATCCTGATAGCGTCCCTGACAAACTTCGCGCCTAAAAAATTTAATTTGTTTTTTTTTTTCCTTTCTTTTCGTGGGAGTTCGTTGGATTCTGAAATGTTCCCTTTGTCCCATTTTTCATCGTCCAGTTCCGTTGCTTTTCGTTTGTCCGACTCAATATTGCGAGTCATTATTACGTTAAATTTCGTTCATTCGGTTGGAGAGGGCATAGTTTTGAAAATTATCGTGCTGCCTGAAGACTCAATTTTTCTTTTTTTTCATCTCTTCCACTGTATGCCTGTTCCAGCTTACCTTTTTATTTTTTGTTTAAAATTTTTGAAATTAGTAGTAATTGTGATATAAAAATAGCGATTAATATAGAAAAAAAATTTGTACGTAAGTAAATTGTTAGTTTAAATACACTGTGATACACATTTTATATGGTCCTTTCAAAATGTTTTAGCGAAAATTTGTACCGATTCAAAAACATTTCATGAACATGAGAAATTTTCTGGGTTTCATTAGCAGATTTTTGATTATATTTCGATTGCCTGTATATAATAATAGGATTATTTTGTTTATATAGATTTACGGGCTTTTTGCTTCGCTCGCTTCGCGCTATATAGGTTAAGTTACAGTTAATTGACAGTCGAAAGGTAATCTTAAACATATTAAATTTGTCAGATTATAAGTCGCCGTATAGGATTGTGTAAAATTTCAAAATAAGCAGAATTCGTTTAACTGAAATAGAGAAATGGTGTTGTGAAATTTTCTATAAGTTTTTTTTTGGATTTCTTATATACTCATTAATTATATACTCATTAATTATATACTTACTTATTAACTTATACGTATATATTAGTTATATTATATTATATATATTTATATACTCATAAACTTTGGTAGGTAAGCTGATTATCTTTTTTTCTCTGTTCCTTTCGTTCATTTCACGACAATTCCGACATATTTGGTAAAATGGCTATTGTATTGTAAAGAAGGATTTCTTGTAGGCCTATCGTAAAATATTGTTCGGAGATTAACCGTTATTACGGTATGTCTATTGAGTAGTAAATTCTTAGTTATTTAACAAAATTTTAATTGGTTTAACATAAATAAGCATAGGATTTTTCTTTAATAAGCACAAATGTTATGCATAAAATTCTAAATTGTTCTTTCCGCGCATAACATTGAATTTATTAAATATAGGCCTAAAAGTGCAGCAGTAAATTTTATTTTTATTTTGACGGCCAAGGTGAGTTACGGTACACATATTTTACTAAATCTGGATATTATAATTTTTTTGAATTACAGAAATTTGTGTAGAAAATTATTTTCATATATTTTCTTTACGTTTTATAAATTCATTCAATAATCAATTTTATTGGTACAGGTAGGCCGATTTTTATTTTTCTTTCCAGTTCAATGACAATGGTAAAATTTTTAGTTCAAATTTAGATTGTATTCTAAAAAGGATGTTTTAATTTGATATTTTAATTTGGGTATTAGAAATGAAAAATGTCTTTTTTTTTAGTTCGAGCGTTTGCATGGAAAATATTACGAAATTATGTTAGGATATAATGCAAGTTCATTCGGTTAGGGATATTTGTATAGAGGTTCGCTTACAAACAAAGCGACCGCTCTTAATTATGCAATGTGTTGTTTTAGTTTACAGTGGATTGCGTGTATTTTTTTAGTGCATATGATCTATTCTTATTTAGTATAACTATGCAAATTTGTAGTTTCACTTGGAAACGATAAATTACTGAGATTTTTGTGATTTGCAAACCATACTGGGGTTTCTGTTGAAGGAGAGAGTTGTATCTCAGATGTAATTTGCGAATTGCGAGTTCAATTCATATGAAATTTGACGTTTCAAGTTGGAATTACTGTATTAAAATAATTTTTGGTAGTAATATTTAAATTTTTTTTTACTTTTTAATAACTGTTTAGAAAATTATTATTGTTTAAACCTTCAGTCGGAGTTAACTAATGCATTTGAAACATTGACTCAAGTGTACACTCGGAAATGGAGCCTTCGAGATAGCCAGTAACGTTTTTGTGGCGTCTTTGTGTGCTCCTCCTCAAAGCAAGAGGGTTCATGATTGTCAGAGAATGGATGACATGAAGTTTCTGGGGTTCATTTTTGTCTTTTGTATTTAGAGGTATTGAGGTGATTTCTGACGATAGTTTGAACAATAATAATTCTTAAATTATACTAACAGTTACTATGTATGGGCGCTTTTATATTTATACTGTACAATTTTGTTTAGCGTTTTATGACTTTTTTTATCTTCTCTGCTGTAACTGCCATAAGTGACCTTATTGGTAGCTAGATTTGATTAAAATTTTTGCGAAATTTTGAGATGTGTAATTTTTTTTTCTTTCCGTGAATTTGGCCAGAGCAAATGTGTAGTTAGTATTTCGAAGTGAACTGTCGAGAAAATTCGATAAATTAAAAATGAAATGATAAGCAGTACAGAAACGTTTCGAATAAACTTTTTTTTTCAAAATTGCAAAGGCTCGGTTTGGGAGTCAACCAAGTTGAATCCGAGTTCCATCAAGTGAGTTTAGTCGACCGGATAGGTGATCGATCACCAATGAGAGAGAGAGAAGAGAAACCAAATGGCGCATGGACTTGGCGCAGGATGGTTTCGGAAGAGAAGAGAAGAGACAGAAGAGAGGAACCGAATGCGCATGGACTTGGCGCAGGACAGTTTCGGAAGAGAAGAGAAATTTACGTGTGCAGGGTCTTGGCACACGAAAGTTTCGATCGAAGATGGTCTACTGGTATTTTTCGGGCAGTAGCTGGTCACGCTGCTCGAATGCTTCGCTAAATATGTGTCGCAGCATGCGGTAGACAAGCCACGCGAGCTTGAACGGGTGCCTACGACTGTACTGTCCATACAGACATACAGTAGGTTCGTTGGGAAACGGCCTACGGCGGAGTCATCGTTTGATTGTTGCCAGTAGAAGAGTCTTTCAGCTGGACGTAGGAAGAGCAGCGTTCACCGACAAAAGTGGAGATGAGACAAGGCGAGTTTCTTCATCGACTTCTAGAATTGCAAATTCCGTCCAATTCCAGCGCGTGGTCCCGCTTTCAGATATCTCCCCCCTGATCCTTTTAGAATTGGACGTCTCTTGTTTTTTTTTTCCCCTCGCCATTGGAGAGAGAGCGGAACCATTATAGCGTGCTGCCCTGTTGCATGTTAATTGATGCAATCCCTTGCATTCTAGCGAAGTGAGCAGGAGAGCTGCGATTGAAAATTGAAATCCGTTGTCAGCGTGCGGAGTGTCATCTAAACAACGTCCAGCAAATTAAGTACTGATTATTGTGTAATGAAATTATAAGTGAAAAGGGTGCGATTTGCCCATAATTGTTGTGTTTTTCGTGAAGTAGTATGTGCGCTCTTGGTCAGTATTTTATGTAAACTTTTTCTTATATTTTTTCTATGCTGCCCTGATAGTAACTGTATAACTATACAAATAACTGTTTCAAATGTAAAGCGATCGTTGATGAGAAATCGCGGGAATAGATTGTGAACTTGAGATTTGTGTGGCCACTGTAAGAAAATTTTCCGTTATTTTTTTGACATGTATAGATTAGTTACAGGTTGTAATTTAATTATTTATTAGAGTGAAATGTTATTTTATGCAAATGTGAAAATTATAAAGTTTTCGGTTTTTATAATATGATACAATATATGTATGGAATTTGTCATCCTAATTATTTCTTGTCTATCTCTCTGAATTGTTAAAGAAAAAAAAAAAAAAAATTGCAAAATATGTAAGTTTGTTGAATAAATTTATTGACATTGTTAAACGATATTAATAAGTTTTACTAATGGAAAAACTTATTTTCAAGGGGGTGATGCGAGTGTAGTAATGCTTAGTTAAGAATATTAATTTCTGTTTAATTAAATAAGATAATGTTTAATGTAAATCATTTACTAATAATTATGAAATTACGAAAAAGTATGTTAGATTTAAATTGTTTAGAATGGGTAGAGATGGTAGTCCTGAGAGGGGCCCAAGAGAGCGGACTACCCTCAAAACGGAGTCAGTCTTGAGGCGGGCGCGATACGCGTAAGATTTAGAGCCATGTGATCTTAAAAACTAATTGTTTTGTGTTCCTCTCCGACCTAAATTATTATAATAGAAATTTCATACTCGCATACCCCTAACTTAACTAAACTATTTTCGGAATCAATAAAGCGTTCACAAGTGTTAAAAAGGAGTATTAATATACCCCCCCTTCCCCCTTTGTTTTGTAACGAACTTTGAGTCAGGTCTCGGCGTCGCTACCATGATATTTATACGATACGGCAAAAAGAGTGTAGAGAAACAAAGTGATAAATGAAAGAAAGAGCCGATAGAGAATAAATAGAGAATAGATAGTAAAGTAGAAAGAAGCGTAAATAATGAAGAGAAAGTAAATTAATAAAGCTGAACACTACACCCAATTTTTAACTCCGATAACGATAATCCGATAATTTTACTACAAAGTTAACGGGAGTTAACGATAATCCATTAACGATAACTATTTCTTTACTAACATTTAAAAAAATCAAGGAAAAAAGCTTTAAAACCCATATAAAATGTTTATTTATGCAAAATCCAACAATAAATAGGTATTTAACTGTATTTTTATCAAGTTCTGGTCAGACTGAGACTCAGAAGTGCCTGAGACAGAGGCGATCTCAATGTCGAGAACTTCTTCTTGGTGCTCCATGGTTGAAGTTTAAAAGTTGTAGAGAATGCTTGGTAAGAGAGAACTGAACGCTGTCTAGTTGACGATAATACAGAAGAACCTAAAAAAAGTAAAATATCATCGTATAAAATATGTAACTAAACTAATAAAATATCAATTCAAACAAAATAGCAAAATTAATTCAAAATAATATTAATTATAATAATATTATAATATATAATATTACGTTATATAAAATATTTTATTTTACTTAACCTTTTTCTGTGAATTTTCAATAGAAGTAATTTTTCTCTATGTAATTATTTTATGTATAAAATATTTTATCTATGAATTATTTAGTCTATAAAATAAAAATACTTTGTCCATGAATTATTTTGTCTAAATTCGACGACAATATTACAATCAGTGAATAAAAAATATTATTCAAATTTTACATACTATATATACTTTTTTAGAGATTTACTAACGCAGTGTAAAAATACTTATTCATTAGTCATTACTATAAATTAATTTTTCTCAACCGTACATTTTACCATACGTATCTCCATACGTATTAATATATATATAATATTATAGGACTTTTACTAACGTTAAAAGAACCTTCTTACCTTCAATAAAAAGCGCACAACCTCCCCTTGCGAGATCTGGAAGCAGACTGAAGTTATGGCGGTTTGAATTCATTCGCGGAGCGGTGATCTTCCTCGCAGTTAACGTGTTAACGGACTTTAACAGACTAAATATCGAGTTATCGGAAGTTAACTGGTCCGATAACGATAAATGGAAATTAACTTCCGTTAATAGTCCGTTAAAAAAAGTTAACTTCGTTAATTAACTGTTATCGGATTAACGCTTTAGTGCCCAACACTGATAATGAGTAAAGAGGGCCAGAATATAACAGCGCTAATGTTAACTAATGTGACCATTTGCGCTAACTTCCGATTTATTATCAGGTCATCCTATAAGTAATGTCATTTTTTACGATATATTAAGTTTAAACTAGTCCTACTCGGTTTAAGCATAAATTTTCCGAAGGTTATATCTAAGAGGAGATCTATCGTGTTTCGCTACATACTTTACAGACCTTGACCAGTGAAGACGTGTGTTTGCTCTATGTGAACCCCTCATAAACATGGCGGTATCAGAAGAGCATATCAGGCATATAATGCTTTACGAGTTCAAAAAAGGGAATAGTGCTACTGAAGCAACGCGAAACATTCAGGAAGTTTATGGCAACGATATTCTGCATGTGAGGAAATGTCAAAGATGGTTTCAAAAGTTTAGGAATGGTGACTGCTGTTTGACAGATGCAGCACGCTCTGGACGCCCTGCTGAGTTTGATGATGACCTGCTGTCAGCCGCACTTGAAGAAGACTGTTCAACAACTGTCGAAGAATTGGCCCAGAAACTCAATTCATCCCCGTCCACCATCCATCGACATTTGCAAAAACTCGGGAAAGTGCCTAAGTTAGAAAAATGGGTGCCACATGAATTGTCGGTCGACAATCTGATGGTGCGGGTAAACATTAGTACAGCTCTTCATTCCCGTGAACTCCAAGATCCGTTTTTGCACCGTTTAGTGACTGGTGATGAAAAGTGGATACTGTACCAGAATGTTAAGCGCCGTCGACAGTGGGTTTGTGCCGGAGAACCAACGACACCACAGCCAACACCAAATCTTTACCCTCGGAAGGTGTTGCTTAGTGTTTGGTGGGATAAAGGTGGTGTAATACGTTTTTAAACCTTACCACACAACCAAACAATCACCGCTCAAGTCTACTGTCAACAACTAGGTCGATTGAACACTGCACTAAAAGAAAAGAGACCTTCTGTGGTTAATCGGAAATGAATCGTGTTCCACCACGACAACGCACGTCCTCATCCCGCTCGGATCACTTCTGCAAAAATTGAGGAGCTTGGGTGGGAAAAACTTCCACATCCTCCATATTCTCCAGACCTTGCGCCTTCAGATTAATTATCATCTCTTCAGGAGTCTGCAAAACTATCTTGACGAGAAACAGTATACTTCTTTAGACGACCTGCACACCAGTCTTTGTACGTTTTTTGCCTCAAAACCGCCTGAATTTTATAAACATGGCATTGCAAAGCTTGTAGGACGTTGGCAGAGTGTCATTGATTCCGATGGAAAATATATACTAGATTAAAAAGTTTCAGTTGTTTTTTTTTGTCCTTCAAATTCCGATCTAAAAAACATTACTTATGGGATGACCTGATATTAACAGCAATATTAGAAACAGAATCCTCACCCTCGGTGTCTTCGCCTCGCTTATAGGGAAATTGTGTTAACCACTGAGCTACGGGAATTGGCACTGGGATCTGTGTACCCCGGTTGATACGTGCAGATAAAATTCCTTTTAATTTAGCCCGCATCAACTTCCTACGCGACTCCTGTATACAGTTGTATACCACTTTTAGTTTAAATTAAATTACTCTAATTATTCGTGTAATATAGCCATTCAAACCCGCGACCCTCGTGTAGAAAAAAAATGTGAACGGCGACCAGTATTAAGGTAATGTGACCCACATTCCCGTGAATAGTGTGCCTGTTGTAGTTCATTCAGTTTTTGCATATTACGCCCGAAGCATTTGCAAATATACATAATTTTACGTACATTGAACTTAATACAAATTTGAATCCAAAGTTCAAGTGAATATTGAAGGGTGAAATTTTGATGATAAAAGGTTGTAAAATAATCTAATTATTATTTTTATACATATTAAAAATGCAGGTACAACCTGTTGGCTCATTTGAAGTGAGGAATTTAACACGCTTTACAGAATAATAATAATAATAATAACCTTAGCTCTGTTTCAGCAGCTACACACTGCCATTACACTATATACCACTTTAATTCTCCTATCATGTCCCATACTCTAAAGTCCAGGGATTCCCAAAGTGGTCTGTACAGACCCCCAGGGGTCTGTAGGAAGCTTCCAGGGGGTCTCTAAGCTTTTGGAAAAATAGTAACATTAACTATATTAATATTTAGGGGTCCTTGGTGGTAAAAGTTTGGGAACCCCTGCGAGTCTAAACATACCAAAACAATCTTTTTCTCGTTTCTTACATTCGACACCTTTATTCCAATTCTCCCTCCCTGAGAGTATTCTCATTCCTTACTCACTGATATCAGATTTAGTTACAATACTTAATTTATTTTAGCTGTCGCTGTTCTTAATTCATTTACTAAGACCGCAGCATTAGCATGCACAAAACGATTCTGTTACCCTGTTAAACAAAATTTTTGTCACAAGTAAACTGTTTAGTGTTTTTTGCATACTTTCTTACGCTGAATTCAAAAATGCAATTAGAATCATTCTTTTTCACCCATAGGTTTTGTGTGACTGATACGTATTACTGTATCTTTTATATAGCGTATAAAGATTTTTAGAAAACCGCTTTATTTATAAGGATGACATGTTGGTATTGGAGAGAGGAAGCTAAATTGGGTGCTAGCAGGTCATTTGTAAGACGACTTGATTCCTTGGGTACTGGTTATCAGGCAAGGCAAGCTGATACATGTATCTACATGTTCAGACATGCACCGAGTCACTGTCTGAGGCGCACTGTTTTGTCACTTGTGTGCGAGCTTCACAAGTGTTACTCAATCTGTTCTGTGAAGTGTGTTACATCCTGCAGTTACAGTTCTGTGTTAATTTAGCTTGCAGTATGCCACGAAAGTGTTTAAATCACACAGATAGTTTCTGCTATGTGTGTGGAGAGCTAACCTTCAAATCTCGGAAACGAACCATTACTCCACTGATTAAAAAATGTTATAAGCTTTATTTTGGGTGCAAACTAGGTGACCAAGATAAGTACTGGGCTCCTCATATTTGCTGTGTGACATGTGTTAGGCTTCTAACTGGTTGGAAAAATAGTTCTCGTCACATGCCCTTCGCCGTGCCTATGGTTTGGAGAGAACCGAAAGACCATTCATCAGACTGTTATTTCTGTTTGGCCATGTTGGGCCCATGGGAGGTGGATTGCTCTTTAGTTAATGACACCCATATTGTGCATGGTGTTATAGGACCTATAGATCTGGAGGAAGATCTACTAGCTATTAACGATGAGTTAATTAATAATGGTCATCCAATAGCAAATTTATGTCAGTAGACTCACAAAAAGAACAGGTTCTACATATGTTCCAATTCAACAGATTAAAGTCTCGATGCTCAGGTTCTTCCAGCAAAGATCTTTATAGGTTATATACCATATAGAGTTTGTCAGTTTATACCACATCCAATTCAATGTTTTAAATGCCAGGTATTTGGTCATATGGCTAAGTCTTGTAGGTCAAAAACAGTGAGATGTGTTTATTGCTCTGGAAGTCATGTCTCCTCTCGTCCAAAGACTAATAAAATCTGTGCCAATTGTTCAGGTCCCCATACAGCTAGTTTCAGTGGCTGCTCTTACTTTTGAACTGCATAGGAAATAGAGAGGCTCAAACTTTTACCTAATCTTTCTTATAGTGAAGCTAGATCTGTTCTTCAAAATCAAGACCCTAATGTAGCCTCAGAAAGGGCATTTACAAGTAATGACTTTCCTGTTCTACTAAAACCTATTGTGTCAAGAGAGGAGACTCAAGGTTTGGATGTGGTGAATCCCTTTCCCCCCTTTCAGAATTCTTGGACTGGGGTTGTGAGGGCAAGACATGGATCGACTGTGGCAATGTCCCAAAGGCCACCTGGATTGGGGGTGGATAGTGGGGCTGTGGTCCCTGAACCCTCTACCCCTTTCGGACCTATGGCTCTATCATCTGACATCATTAAATTAAGTTTATTCAGCTTCACCCTTCAGAGTGATAGTAGTCTCTTCAAGAAGACTTTGAGTACGTTATCCAATTTTGTTTCTTTATTTAATGACGCTTTTCACACTGATCTCAAAACTGACCAGCTGACAAAGTTCCTTGATAAACTGAAACCTAAGCCCTACACCCAAACAAACGTCGTGTCCAAATTCGTAAACCCACTTAATATTTCATATCCTAAGGTTTCTAACCTCTTGTTTGCTCAGTGGAACGCCCGCAGTCTCCAATCTAACTTGTCAGAATTTAAACTTTTTATTTATACTGAAAAACCCCATTTAGTGGCAGTTTGTGAGATCTGGTTAACCTCTAGACTCCAGCCTACTTTTATTAATTACACTCAGATCAGAGCAGACAGGGTTGGCCGAGGGGGCGGGGGTTTGCTATTTCTGATTCGTTCAGATTTGTGCTTCAGACCATTACCTCTCCATCTCTTCCCTGCAGGAGTTCTCGAGGTCCTTGTTTTATCTTTAAAAGTAAACCATGGTACTTTAGATATACTCACAGTTTATAATCCACACCTACCTTTAACCGCTTTAGAGATCGAACACTATGCTTATCATAGTTATCAACTCGGTCAACAAGCTTTTGTGGTGATTTTAATGGTAGACACAGGGCTTGGGATACAGGTATGTCAGGTTCTCCAACACCAACTACCTTAAATTTATTTAATTTTATTCTTTCTTCGAATTTTGTGCTATTGACTCCTGTTGATCTCCCTACAAGATTTAACATTAATAATGGAACATACCATATTCATCATTAGATCTCTCTTTATGTAGAGGTAGGTTTGTTCCGAACTGTACTGTGGCTGTTGGTGGAAGTCTGGGTAGTGACCACTTTCCTGTCCTCACTGCTCTGCAAATCTCACCAGTATCCACCCCTCATAAACAACATCCAACTTGGAAACTACGTGACATAGATTGAAGAATTTGGTCTAGGGCTCAATCCAACACTTTACAGCCTTATTAGTGAAAACAAGTACCTCCACACTGAAGAAGACAACAGGAAATTTTGTTCCTAAATACCACAAATGCTGGTAGACGGAGGATTGCAGTGTGACAGTGGCCACCCACCATCGTGCTCAATGTTCTTATTCTCATCACCCAACTCTATATAATAAGATCCTACTAAATAAGGCAACTGCTATAGCTCGTACTATTCGTCAGGCAAAGAGAATTTCATGGAGTTGGTTTTGTTCAAACCTTAGTTTCACCACCTTCTACTGAGGTTTGGACTCAAATTAGAAAAATCATTAAGGGTATGGATTCACACTTCACTTACCCTATTGTTGTGAATGGTTCCATACTAAGTGATGTATGTGACAAAGTTGAAGTTTTGGGGACCTTCTTCCATTCATTTTTTGGGACTGTAGCAGTTATTGAAGATGAGGATTTTTGCAGGGACATGCAGTCTTCCTTATTTCTTGATTACAATGAGGATTATAACCTGGACTTTACATTGCAGGAATTACAATTCTCCTTAAGGCAATGTGAACAGTCTAGAGGTGGAGCAATGGGACTGGATAATATACATAAATATTTTCTTAGTCATCTTCCATTGGAGTACTTGCCATTTCTATTATCAGCATTCAATGATAGCCTGAGCACAGGAGTCTTTCCTTCATCATGGAAACAAGCATTAATGATCCCTATCCTCAAACCACAGAAAAACCCTTCTAATCCATCTTCGTATCGTCTCATATGCTTATTATCCTGCTTGGGTAAAGTACTAGAGAGGATGGTCCATCAGCGGTTGCTGTGGATTTTTGAAACATGTCACATTTTTTGAGATTCGCAGTGTGGTTTCCGTAAGAAGAGAAGCACCGTGGATCAACTTCTGAGGTTAGAAACTTTCATACTCCAGCTCTCCGACGGAAAAAATATGTTATTTTTTTTTACCTCAGTTGAGCTTTTGATTTCATCTCCCATAGAGGTCTACTTTATAAGTTAGGCAATTTGGGGATTCGCGGTAGATTACTAAGATGGTTAGACAACTTCTTGTCCAACCACACTTTTCAGGTACTAATTAATGATGTTTACTCAACACCTTTCCCCTTTTAAAAGGGTGTACCCCAGGGTTCTGTTCTTAGTCCATTGTTATTCACTGCATATCTCTCAGATATACCAAGTTTTGATCCAGTTCAGTCATCAGAGTTTGCTGATGATACAGCTTTCTATGTGGCAACTGACACCCCTTTAGAAGCCCAACAGATGTTGCAAAAAGCAACTAAGTTTTCATCTTGGTGCAGAAGCTGGGGTCTTTCCCTGAATCAAGAAAAATCTAAAATTATGTTCTTTACATATCAAAAGGTTTCAGTGAATCCCATTATCCAAATTAGTAACATCCCAGTAGCTATGGTCACATCCTTCCAGTTTTTGAGAGTGGTCCTTGACAGCCCCAGACTGACTTGGTCTTGTCATATTAATTACCTGGTAACATCTTGCACGAAACGTCTGAACTCATTAAAATCTGTTGCCTCTCATAGATGGGGTGCAGATCGATCCACACTTTTTACCGATCATTTATCTTAGGAAAAATAAAGTATGCTGATGTTGTTTATGATTCAGCCTCTTTCACCTTGAAGAAGAAACTGGAAACATTGCATAATTCTGGCATGCGCCTTATTTTGGGTACTCGCCCATCTACTCCTATTATTGTCCTACAAGGTGAGACTGGTCTCCATGCCCTTCATTACCATAGAGATCTCATCATCTCTCTACACTGAGGAAGTACGGTACTTTAATGTTCTGGCATCCCCCTTTTTTCCCCACCCTTTACATTAGTCATTCGAGGTGGATTATCCTTTGATCCTTGCAGTGGACTGGACTGTGGCAAATAAGCCACCTTTCTTCTTTAGAGCTACTGGACTTCTTAATAAGTATCAATTATAATTTAAATTTTTTACAGTTCCAGTGTTCCCTTCTTTCACACCTTGGAGATTGAATCTGGTACCAACCTGTCTGTCTCTCCCATTTTTATATGAACCTCCTGTCCCCAAAGAAGCGATTGTGCAGTGTTTCACAGCATACCTGGAAGAGAAGTATCCAAATTACTTGTATATTTATACTGATGGATCTAAGATAGAAGTGCCTGGGCCATCTTGTTCATCAGCTGTTTTTGTTTCAAATCATAAAAGGTGTTTTTCCTGGAAAATATCTCTCAATCATTGTAAGCAGAGTTATTTGCCATCCAACAGGCATTATGTTTTTTGGTACCCACAGGTAATGCTTGTAATGTCCTAATAATTACAGACTCCCAGACCTCTCTTCACCTGATCAACTCGCCCACATTCACTACATATCTGGCCCTAACTACTACTATCCATTTTTTACTGAAGACCCTCTCAGCTTCAGGAATTCTGGTTTCCTTTCAGTGGGTTCCGAGCCATGTTGGAATTGAAGGTAATGAGATGGTTGATACACTGACCAGGGCTGCTCATTCCCTCCCTGCTACAACTGCACTATATTTCGACCCAGGTGAGGGTTTTGCAGTAGCTAAAGTGGCAGTGCAAAATGATTACAAAACCCAATGGGAGAGATTACGGCATTCAACTCTCTATGGAATGTTTAAGCCTTCTTGGGGCACAAGAAATTGGCCTGTACCATCTTCCCACTATAAAGCTTCTACAGGGTGTCCCATAAGTCCGGCATCATAGGAGAAGTTCATATTTTTCTATTTCTACAAACCATAATTCATATTTTTCTTATGCTCGGGATGCCAATTTTCCGTCCACCATTCTGTTCAGTGACGAGGCTGCTTTTTATGGAAATGGTGAGGTAAATCGACAGAACACCCGCTACTGGTCTCAAAACAACCCTCACTGGTATACCTCTTCAAAGGAACAAGGTGCATCTCGGGTGATGGTATGGTGTGGCATTTGGAAGGATCGCATCATAGGCCCCCTCTTTTTCGATGAACATGTCACTGGAGGCACCTACCTACGTATGCTCAAGGAAGAAGCATTTCCCAGTGTCTTGAACGAAGAAGGAAATTTCCCAACATTGTTCCAGTAAGACGGCGCTCCTGCACATTACAGCACCCAAGTAAGGAAATACCTGTACCAACAATTCCCTGGTCATTGGATAGGACGTCGAGGGCCTGTGGAATGGCCAGCTCGAAGCCCGGATCTCACGCCACTAGATTTTTATCTCTGGGGCCACTTGAAAGTGCTGGTATACACAGAGAAAATTAGGAGTGTTGAACATTTGCGGCAGCGCATTATTGGGGCATGTAACACCATTACTCCTGACATCATTCACCGTGTGCTTGCTGACTGGGTATCACGTCTGAATTTGTGTATTGAAAACAATGGTGGACATATTGAGCACGTCCTGTAAATAAAAGCTTTTGTTTTGTCTTTTTTTATTATTTTTCCTATGATGCCGGACTTATGGGACACCCTGTATAATATTTAGGTTCCATTCTGGCTATGTAGGCCCTCAGGCCTACTTACACCGGATTGGACTTTCCTTCTCCCCATTATGTGTTAGTTGTAATTTACCAGAGAGACTGTCCCATTTCTTTTTTTTTGTTGATGTTATGCTCAGCAAAAGAAAAAATTAAGATCCTCTCGTTTGCAATATGGTGTCAGGGATTTTACTTTATATGTCCTTTTAGGTAGGGGTAGCTTTTCTCCCCCATTGATAAACTTCACTATGGACCAAGTTTTCAAGTTCGTAGTGGCATCTGGGCGGTTGAAAGTGTTTTAAATCTTGCATTGTATACTGACTTCCATTCCCACAGGTTTATTAATCAGTTACCTCTTAGTTACTCCATCTGACTGTTACTGTTGACTTAGTACTTGGTTCCATTTTTATCAGTTCATGTTTTAGTTGGACTAACAGGCCTCATGTTCATCCCTTTCCGAGTGTTCTGGAACTGGCCACAGAACTGAAGAGGGTAATAGTGTGCTTTCTCTCTTTCTATCTCATCCCAATAATAACACTGGTATGCATATTAAATTTTTTTGTCTGCTGTGAGGGTTTTTTCAACTCATATTATATAATTCGACCATGCTGAATTCGAAAATGACATTGGTTTTCCTCAATCAGGTCAGGTTTTTTCTCTATTGGCCATTTATTATAAGTCCAATTTTATCCCCAAATTTATTGATTTTTTTAGCTTAAACACTGTAGATACGAGTAATATTATAAGAACACTCGTGATAAATGAAAACATTGTGTGAATAAATACTTTTATTCATACAATGAATATGGAAAAAAGTTTATTGAGGAAGGAATGAAGTTTTTTTGGCTTTCCGTCTGTGTTTTTCTTCGGACACGTCTCGCTTCAAACACCAGCAATAGTCCGCCAGCATATTGATATCCCAGTTTCCCTGGTACCTCTCTTCCATTATTTTGATATCTTGGTGAAATCGTTCACCCTGTTCCTCACTATAATCCCCGCAATTTTCAGGAAAATAGTCCAAGTGGGACCACAAAAAGTGCATTTTTATGGACATGCGCGACCCATGAGCTTTGAAAGCTTCCATCAAGTTTTCGACAACGGACTCGTATTCTGGACTTCTACGCTTGCAAAGAAAATCAGTGACAACTGATTTGAATGCCTGCCAGGCATTCTTCTCAGTTGGAGTCATTGCGTTTTCGAACTGAGTATCCTTGATCAAAGTTCGAATTTGAGGACCATCAAAAACCCCAGCATTTAGTTTAGCATCAGATATATGAGGAAATTTACTCTCGAGATATCGGAATGCTGAACCCTCCTTATTCATTGATTTGATGAAATTTTTCATCAAGCCCAGCTTAATATGAAGTGGTGGGAGCAAAATTTTTGTTGGTGGTACAAGGGGCACTGAAACGACATTATGCGACCCAGGTTCAAAATTCTCTCTGGATGCCCATTTACGCTGTGCATAGTGCTTCTCATCCGCTCGGCTATCCCATTTGCAGAGGAAACATGGGTATTTCGTGTATCTCCCTTGCATTCCCAATACAAATGCCACAATCTGAAAAAAAATGAAAATATTTAAGGAATTTAGAGAATTTGTTCTATCAGATAAAAAAATCTATGCATTGGACTGTATCACTTCTGTGGGGAAGTTAAGTGTTCTTATACGCTCTCAAATAACCTTTGGAAAAACAACATAGTCAATAGCAATAGTTTACTTATGATATTAGTATTACCTTCAAATCTCCACAGATCCTCCAGTTATGTTGGTCGTATACGAGAGCATCCAGTAAAATTTTCATGTTATCGTAGCTCTCAGTAAGTTGTACGGAATGTGCTACAGGGACTGATGCAACCCTATTCCCAATGTTGAGAAGTACTGCTTTCAAACTTCGTTTAGACGAGTCTATAAATAGCCTCCATTCTGATGCGTTATATGGCAGGCCCAAGGATTCGATTAGCCCCTCAACATTGCAGCAGTACACTAAGGAAGAGGTATTTTCGTGCACTGCAGAAAACTTGCGGAATTCTTCCTCTCGTTTCCTATACCAGGAGAATGTTGTTCCCGGAGCCAGCAAGTTGTCCTCTCGAAGTCGTGAGCCCAAGATCTCGGCAGCTAATTTGGAAAGTCCTAAATCCCTGGTAAGATCATTAAGTTTGGCCTGGTTGAGAGGCCTCGGCTCATTTGAAGCGGTATTTTGAGGTATATACGACTGGGACTGGTCATTGGCATTGGTCATTGATTCATCATCAGAATCATCGAAGTCCAGGGTTTGAGGTGGGTCGGGTATTGGAATTCCAGGACCATGGGGTACAGGTCTCATAGCAGAAGGAATGTCAGGGTATACAACAATGTTTATTCTTCTTGTTAACTCCTGAAAATAGAAACACAGAAACATGGATATAAAACTTGCATATGAAATAGAAGAAGCATTCAGACAGTGGCGGCTCGTGAGGGAAGGCTGCGGTCTGTAAGATATGAAATAGGTCGATGGAGTCTGTATATTTTCTTTCTTTTTCATTCATATTGTCCCTTCGGGGACAATATGAATGAAAAAGAAAGAAAATATACAATCATTGTATATGTAAATGTAACTTGTATAACAATATGTATGTGTAAATGTATTTTCTATAACAATATGTATATGTAAATGTATGATTACCATTATGGTGAATATTATGCTATATATGGTGAATATTACATTATGGTGAATATTATGTCAAGTTTCATACGAGGATTTCAAAATATTTAAGAAAAATAAATTTATAAGCCCACCTTGGAGGTTTGTCATGCAGAAATAGCAATCTGTCACGTGATCCTTTCCTTCTCTCCAAATCATGGGAATTCCAAAAGGCAAAGATTTCGCTCTGCCTTTGCTCCATCTTCTCAAATTTTCAATGCACGTCTTGCAGCACATATGAGGGGCGAAATTTTTGTCCTGGTCCCCTAGCTTAATTCCAAAGTATGGTCTATACATTGTGTATTGTCTTCACAAATTTAGTGATTTGGGACTTGTTATTTGGCATGGTAACCGTCCCACATATGTAGCAGAATCTATTGGGATCATTTTTACACGCTCTATTCATTATGAAATATTTTATCTATATGCCTGAAAAGTAAAAAAAGATATTATACAAGTGAAACAAGTGATGATAGATGTTACTGTTCCAATTCCGCTTTGACAAAATCACGAAAAATTCTATTTTACTTATGAGGCCATAGCCGGATAACCTGAGCTGATTGAGAAAAACGGATTGCAGATTCGAAATCAGCAGGAAAAACTCTATAAGAATCACTTACAAAACCCTTGACAGCAAAATTGATGCATACCAGTGTAATGGACCCAGTACTTGATGTAGGAAAAGCGGAAGTTCTCCCGTGGAATTTGGTATTTTGATCTTGGAGGATGTAAATAGCCTTACTGGCTGAACTCTCCCACTCCTCCATATAAAACTTCAATCAATCAATCAATCAAGTAGGGAACAGACAGACAGATTTTTGTGATTTAATATACATTAGGCTAGGTTAGTAATTACGACGTATGCACGCTTTTGTCTCTGCGTCTGGTATCTGGAATTTTACCGAAAGTTCTTGCGTTAATTTCAGGCGAAATTTTAACTTTAGTTTAAGTTTTTGTTTTGCATGCCGAGCTTGAGTAATTTTGGTTAAACTCACAGCACCAGGCGCGAGTAATTTGAGTTAAAACTTTAGCCTGACACATGGGGCATGAATGTGTTATGGAAAAATGCGATGCCATTGCAAAATTTGAGCAGATTGTGCAGGCTGGACTCTCAGTTTCAGTTGCCGCGATGGCTGAGTCGACAACGTTAAGTGCTGGGGTTCGACTCCAGGTCCCCATTAGCTCATTCCATCCAAGGGATAGTCTAACTTATACCATAAAGTTTTTAACTAAGTTAAAGAATAGTATTTAAGATGACTTCCGTCCGCGACTGTAAGGTTTGCAAGAAGGAAGTTAGGTTTAGGGATTTCATAAGGCTGTGGCATGCGAGAGTTGTGATGATTGGTATCACTCAGTCTGCATAAGAACCACAGAACAAGTGTACAGTCGGTATGAAGGTGAGTTACCAAACATTTTGTGGTTTTGCAGTAAGTGTTTAGAGAGGTTAATAAAGACATGCTCAATTATGTCTATAACCTCTCTAAACACTTACTGCAAAACCACAAAATATTTGGTAACTCACCTTCATACCCAGGTTTAAAAAAGTTGCTAGTTCAGAGTCTAGTGGGCCTTAGTTGGGTTAGTTGTCCAATAAGATTAATGGAACAGCTAGGTCAGAAAGTGAGTCAAATACAGGAAATATTAATGGAAGTCATGGTGAGGTTGAGCCTAAGCCTAGTGTTAGTGACAAGGATGCAAGTCCAAATAAGGTTGAGCCCAAGCCTCGCGTAAGTGATAAGGGCACAGGTCCAAGTAAGGTTAATCCTAAGACTAGTGTTAGTGATGAGGATGCAGGTGCGAGTAAAGTTAGGCCTAATGAATGGCACAAAGTCAAAGGTCAGTCAGGGAATAGGATTAGAATAGTAATTATGTGATAACAACTAATAACAGGTTTCAGGTACTTGGTAATGTATATGAAGCAATACAGTGTGAATTTACCATGGTTGGGGAATGGAGACTATCATTAGGAAACTTCTTCATTGACTGCTGTAACTATTGTTTTTAACCCAGTTTGTAGACAAACTAACTAGGATCAACCAATCTTATATGGAAAAACTGTACACGCTTACAACATTGTATCGTATGTGGTACCTTTATTTCATAATTAAATATAAATTATTAATTGATTGAATTAAATATCTATGCAAAATTGCCTCGGGATTGGCGACATAGCCTATTGGGAATAAAATGATGGTAATGGTTCAGAATACGGGCGCCACTTAATTAAGTAAAATTTCGAAAAATACCATAGAGACAAAATTGTTTCTCTCATTAAAATACGTTGATTGCATGTGTTGCATAGTAAAAAAAAACGAAATTAGAAAATTATGAAAAACATATTTTTGGGTATGAATCTAGGAAATTTTGAGTTGGCAACCGTACTATCGTATCGATATAATCGTTCATTCACTTCAGTTTGAAAATGGCTTCGGTCTGTGACGGATGTGAGGTGACGCTAGTAGAGCTCGCATGGTGTTCTCCCTTTAAATGTAGTGTGTCCAATTTGTATAATTTAGGTCTCGGTGGTACGGGGCGGAGCCCCCGTAAAGATCACGTATCACAAATTGATCGGTATAGGGTTTTATATTTTTTAGGTTAGATTAGGTTTTCCATGAAACCTAGGTTTTTTCTCATGGTTTTTGATGTTTCATGACATGTTTTTTTTCCTCCAAAAACATGCTAAAACCATTGGTTTCCTGTTGTTTAGGATAAATCTGACCATCGCTATTACAGTAAATTATTGCTTGTGCCGTGTTCCCCCACCCAAAACCCCCGGTTCCCACGGTGGTCCCCCCAGATTGTAGGAGGGGTTGGGAGGGTGAAATAATTTCAAGCAATAATTTACTATAATGGCGATGGTCACATTTATCCTAAACAACAGGAAACCAATGGTTTTAGCATGTTTTGGTGGAAAAAACACAAAAATTGAGGCGACGCCCCTATTCTGAACCGTTACCAAAATGTTTGCCATACATACGTAGAACCCATATGTAGGCATTGGGCCTACATAACAAGAAAACAATTCCTTATAATATAAAACCTAATCTATACTATAATAAGAGAGCTGTCCGTCTGTCCGTCACACTTTCAGAAATTGTGAGAAAAAAATTCAGAAATTGTATTACGGGCGGCAATGTGAAGCTCAAGAATTTTCGGTAATTTTTTACTATCACTCCGGTCTCTTTAATTCCCATAATTTATAGATCAATGGATTCGTTATTACACCAGGAATGCGATTTGGATAGTCTCAAGTGAGGGAACTGGCCCAAAACTAAGTTAGGACACGAAGTTGGTTTTGGGGTATAAGTGTGAAAAAATACCCTAAAATGCGGGTAATTCCTTCAGTAGAGACTACCTAGGGCGCATTCGTGATGTAAAAACGAATCCATTGATATATAAATTATGGAAATTGTAGAAACAGCCAACATGAGTGACCTAAAAGGTATATATATACATTTATATATATGTAGTAAAACGAACACTGTATATATTCACTGGGATCTTTTCCGTTTGACTGCCGCCATTGAAACATAATTAAACTCCAGCCTTCTTTAGTTAGCTTTATAAGGCTAACTAACAAAAATATCACGACCTAACCTAACCAATCGTCAAGGTCGTACAGTTGACCTAACGATTGGTTAGGTTAGGTCGTGATATTTTCGTTAGTTAGCCTTATAAGGCTAAGTAAAGAAGGCTGGGGGCACTCACCTCTTATGTTTCAATGGCGGCAGTCAAACGGAAAAGATCCATTCACTGTATATATTATATATACCGTAAAACTAAACACTACTAACCTAACCTAACCTAACCTAACCTAACCTAACCTACCTAACCTTGCGTGTTCCCCTTCTCCGTTTCTTATCACGCACACGACCTATGGCAACGAAATGCTTTTCTGTTTTTATCGAACACACACTTATTACCACAAACAATATCGTCCTTGTTTTCCTTAGGGCAAATAAATTCTTTTAGCAATACACCGTGTTCTACATAAAAATTAAATGCAGCCTCTTCATCATCAAAAAATTTGCATGAAGTTAAACACACTGAATAATTACAACCATCGCAAACCAACGCCATCGTGACACTAAAATCTTATGAGTTCAGGTCAAACCACCCAATTTTGTTAGCGGTACCTTCCTAACCTTTGTGGGATCAGCCATTTTATCACTCCCAAAAACATGATCCGCGATTTTATCGCTCAAAAAAAATTTTTAACATTAATTTTATAGCTTTAATCGGCATTTGCCTTCATATTGTACTTAATAAAAGTTGTTTAAAAAAATGTAAAGAGTCTTATGGTAAACTTTATTTTCAGTTTCCAGAGACCGGACTGATAGTAAAAAATTACCGAATTTTCATGACTGTGTTCTTTTCTGTAGTTTAGCCTTTAGCCTATCTGTTTGTGAAATTTATCCCGGGCAGTAATGGGGGAAGGGTGGGGGTGGGGGTAATGGGGGAGGGGTGTTGGTAATGGGGGATGGGTGGGGTAATGGGGAGGGGTGTTGGTAATGGGGGAGGGGGTTAGCCCCCAAGTTGCATGAATGGGGGTGAGGAGGTTTTGGGAGATACCAGATTCAGAAATGTTGACACAATGTGAAGCTCAAAATTTTCACGGCTGCGTTCTTTTCTGTAGTTTAGCCTGTCTAACCGTCAGCGAAGCGACGGGAACTGTACTAGTAACTATAAAAGGGATAGGCCTATTCCTTCAGGTATTTAAATAGTGACTGCCTATATTCGTTACATCGAGTCAATTCATTGTGTAGGCTCCATCGTAACGGCCCTACATCGAAGCAGAAGCGGGGCCCAACGAAATAATAAGGTAAAGCAGTTTCCTTCTTTACCATTAGGTAGTCCAAGTCCCGAAAACAATTAAATACAAAGAGATCCTTTGAAGACCTACATAGACATAACTCCTTAACGAGAACACATAGGGCTTTTGTTGTTATCTCTCCACTGAAATCTGCTGGAAATTTCCAACTGATGAGGGTATCAGGCAATGAAACCATAGCCCTATATAGTTTTTCTCACTTAGATCTGGTTCTTTCTTATGAACATGAGCTTATAAGGGAACTTACAGTAGGAGAGTATTATAGTAAATTTAGGGAGTTGTGAGGCTCAGTAAAGTGGGATAATGAATTTGGCAATAAAAATTAGGGTTGGCAAAAAAACCACTCTTTGAAGCCCAACCCACCTGGGATTTTTTGTTTTTTTCACAAAAAACCTGGACAAAACTGGGTTTTTTCACAATTGTATCATATAATAGTATAAAAGCAAATAATAATAAAATTATATTCTCTCTACATGTTAATGATTGATTTTCACTTACTATAATGAACAGTGTGTGTATCAGTCATTATTTTTACAGATTATTAAACTTAAACTGGGTTTTACCAAATAAAATATTACAATAGCTTCTTAATTAATATAAGATTATATATGCGTATAATGTGCATGATGATTGTTTTTTACTAACTATATTCAACAAGAAGAATAGACATCAGCCATTGGGCTGTTACAGTATTGGACCTGTTCAAACTTGTTACACTGTTGGACCTCTTTCAACATGTCAGTTGATTGTCAGTATTTTTTACAATACTTATGTCTATGAGGAAAGAGTTTTCTTATTTTGAATTTTTTCAGATGAATTACAACGTTTTGAATTAATTTTAGAGCATTATCTTGTATTATGTTTCAAGGTACATTTTAAAGCAGCCTACAATTACACTATAAATTAGAAACTCAATATATATATATATAGAATTATGGAGAATCTGGGGAGAAAGAACGTTGTGTGCATACTCAAGGGTGTAGTTCAAATTATTATAAAGTAAAAGTAAAGTAGCTACCTTAAAGTAGGCCTACCTTAAAATATAAGATTAAAAAGTGTTTAATGAAAGAACAATTATTTTGTAAAAAATGAGTGATTGAATGGCTTAAAATGAACTAAAACGTCTTATTTTTGTTGTGCTAATGAAGCTAGATATATGGTTTATGAAAATAAAATTATCTTTGGTAATGTATAATAGTTTTTTTTTTAAAACCAAGCAGAGTGCAGGAGATGAGTATCTATAATTCACTAAAGCCAGTTCATTTTCAGCAAACTGATACGTTCAATTCTTTGGTTTTTATCCATTAAAGCATTATATTAAAATATTCCAATGCACAATGTATGAATACATGAATTATTTTAATTTATTGGTAATTATCTATAAGTAACTAAATGTTTTATGTATGGTTAAGCTCAAATTAACCAGAATATTTCTGATTAAAAGTAATATTTGAAAAAACCCAGTTAAGTGGGCAAAATAGTGGGTTTTTCAAGTGGGGAAAACTGTGTCACCCACTTTGGTGCCAACCCTGATAAAAATGCTATCCAGATGTGGTCTAGATTCAAAGAAATTTTAGAGAACATACAATGTAGGTGTATTCCTTTCAGAAATGTTAGGAATAACAGGATCAGCAAAACCTCTGTGGTGGAATACATAAATAGCTAAAATGATTAAAGATAAGAAAAGGGTATTCAGGGAATTTAAAAGCAGTAGCTAATAGCCTTGGGGACTTGGATAATTATAGGTGCAGTTAAGAAATACATTAAATAGTTTGATTAGGAAGAGCAAAAAACATGGTGAAATAATTCTAGCTAGAAATAGCAATAAAGATCCAAAGAAATTCTTTAGTTTTTATAAATATAATAATAAAAAGCATGATAGGATTGGCCCAATAGAACATGATTATAGGATGATCAGGATATTTGTAATTTCAATATATATATATATATATAATATATATATATATATATATATACAGGGTGTCCCATAAGTCCGGCATCATAGGAGAAATTCATATTTTTCTATTTCTACAAACCATAATTCATATTTTTCTCTTTCTACAGGCCATAATGTCTGTGAGCAAGGAAGAACGAATCCAGATAATTCTACTCATAGGAAATCGGAGTCAAAGAGACTTTGCAACAAGTCTGCTAACACAACTGTGTTATTGGCTCGCGGTCTGGATGCAGTCTGTTAAATTCAGCAGCGGCCTCTCTTTGACTCCGATTTCCTATGAGTAGAATTATCTGGATTCGTTCTTCCTTGCTCACAGACATTATGGCCTGTAGAAAGAGAAAAATATGAATTATGGTTTGTAGAAATAGAAAAATATGAATTTCTCCTATGATGCCGGACTTATGGGACACCCTATATATATATATATATATATAGACCGTGCATGGAACAAGGAACTCTTCTAGGAAAATTAAATCCACTATCATCTGAATAAGTAATGGTAAATGACAAATACTATAGTTTTTTCTTTTTCATGATGCTAGCCCGACGTGGGCAACGGGTCACTCGCAAAGAGGTCCCAAAAATATAGCTTCCCTCACCAGCTATCTGCAAAGCAGATAGGATCCAGCTTTGGGACAGGATCGTGGGGTTAAAGGAGCCTAGCCCAGCTACATTTAGAACCTCAATATAAGCAAAAGACTCGTCCCAAAGCTGGATCCTATCTGCTTTGCAGATAGCTGGTGAGGGAAGCTATATTTTTGGGACCTCTTTGTGAGTGCCCCGTTGTCCACGTCGGGCTAGCATCATGAAAAAGAAAAAACTATAGTATTTGTCATTTACCCCATTTACCATTACTTATTCCGACGATAGTGGATTTAATTTTCCTAGAAGAGTTCCTTGCTCCATGCATGGTCTGTATATATCATAAAAAACCTCAGGGAACCATTCTGAGTTCATTCCCATATATATATATATATATATATCAATAGGAATATGAAAACAAGAGATACAACTCTCAACATTTATTGGCCAAACGTTTCGGTCCACTCAGGGGCCATCTTCAGTGACTAAATAGAAGCATCTAAAAAACAATCATAAAACTAAATACAAATGTCATAAATATACCGTACAATAATAAAATCTAATACAAAAAAGTTAAAAAAAACTATCTGGATTATAAGACAAAATAAAAGGAAGTTAAAAAAAAAAAAAATTAAAAGGACTGACCTGGATGGTAAAAGTTACAAATGACAAGTGGAGAGAAAGGAAAGAAAAAACAACAAGTTAGTGCGTTAGTTGCGTTAAAAAGGTGGTGGTTGGTTAGGAAGTATGTAATTTTATCGAGGAAAGGCTGTCGTTTAATTCTGGATTTAATTTCTTGATAAAAAGGGATTCTAAAATTTTAAGATCGAGCAAATTAGAAGCAGACGACAAAATCGCAAAGGAGTCCTGGGGGAATGGGTGGTCATGGGTCTCTGAATGATGCCGAATAGCAGAGGATTCAGGAGTGGAAAGAGGGCGAGAAGTTCGATAAGAAAAACCCAAATGCTTTGAAATCCTAAGTTTTAACTGTAGGGCAGTCTGCCCCACATAACGACTTTGGCAGGTCGCGCATGTATATAAATAAATAACAAAGGATCTCAAAAGCACGGGGAGGTGATCTTTATGGCGAAAAAAGGATTGCAGAGAACTAGAATTAGAATTAATAATTATAAAGTCGCATTGAGGGAAGTGTTTGTTCTACTATAAGTTTGATGGGTTTAAGGTTTTTTGTCTAGTTTTTAGTTTTAGTGATTTTAAAGTTCTCACGAACTTGGGGAGGGATAAGAATGTAATTATTTGTAACCCTGATAAGGGTAAAGGTGTTATTGTCTTTGACAGACAAGACTATTTAAATAAAATGTATAATTTACTTTCTGATTCTACCAAGTTTTTGAAACTGCAGACTGATCCATTTAAATATATTGTGAAACTGGAGGACAGAATCAACAACTTTTTACGTTCTCTAAATGTCGTGGGCTTTCGATTAACTATTAAGATAAGCTTTTTGCTTCAGGTACTAGCCCAGGGGTTGTTTATGGCCTACCTAAGACTCATAAACCTGGAGTTCCGCTTCGTCCCATTCTAGCAGCCATAAACACTCCAAGTTATAACCTCGCAAAATTTTTGGTCCCAATCATAGACCCTCTCACACGTAGTCATTTCACTTTGCAAGATTCATTTGAATTTGTTGATTGTGTCACCAAGTTGAAGTTTAAGGAGTGTTTCATGGCTTCCTTTGATGTTCAGTCTTTGTTTACCAATGTACCTGTTTTAGAAACTTGTGATATTATTATAAATTCTTTGTTTGGTTCTACTAATGACATTTTGGGATTAAGCAGACAATTGTTTTCAAAACTTTTAAAGTTATCTGTCCAGGATACCATATTCTTTTTTAATAAGGAACTTTTCCACCAGCACGAGGGAATGGCAATGGGTTCGCCCATTGGTCCGTCCTTTGCTAACAGTTTTCTTTGTTTTCACGAGGAAAAGTGGCTGAGGGATTGCCCACTTGATTTTAAACCTATTTTATTTAAACGTTATGTAGATGATTGTTTTGTCATTTTTAAGCACAAAGATCATGCCCCTTTATTTTTAAATTACATTAATACTAAGCATCCTAATATTAAATTCTCTATGGAAGTAGAACAATACAATAAAATTTCGTTTCTTGATGTTACCATAAATAAACATAGTACAGGCTTCTCAACACAAGTATATAGAAAACCAACTGCCACCCAACTCGGTACTCATTTTTTTAGCAATATTCCACTTAGTTTTAACCTGGCTAGTATTAAAAGTCGTATTTTTAGAGCCTATCACCTTTGTTGAAGTTCGTCTTTATTTGACTTAGAAATTCAGTATCTTAAGGGATTTTTTTAACTATAATTTTTATTGTACTTTGACTTTTGAGACTTTAATTTCTAAATTTTTAAATAACCTATATTCACCCAAAATAATTCAGTCCACGGTTCCGAAACAGAAGGTTTATCTTAAGCTTCCATTTTTAGACCAACTAACTTTTCAACTTAATAAAGATGTCCACTCTATTTTGGACAGACACTTCCGTCAATGCGACTTTATAATTATTAATTCTAATTCTAGTTCTCTGCAACCCTTTTTTCGCCATAAAGATCACCTCCCCGTGCTTTTGAGATCCTTTGTTATTTATTTATATACATGTGCGACATGCCAAAGTCGTTATGTGGGGCAGACTGCCCTACAGTTAAAACTTAGGATTTTGAAGCATTTGGGTTTTTCTTATCGAACTTCTCGCCCTCTTTCCACTCCTGAATCCTCTGCTATTCGGCATCATTCAGAGACCCATGACCACCCGTGCCCCCAGGACTCCTTTGCGATTTTGTCGTCTGCTTCTAATTCGCTTGATCTTAAAATTTTAGAATCCCTTTTTATCAGGAAATTAAATCCAGAACTAAATGATAGCCTTTCCTCGAAAATTACATACTTCCTAACCAACCACCACCTTTTTAACACAACTAACGTACTAACTTAAGTTTTTTCTTTCCTTTCTCTCCACTTGTCATTTGTAACTTTTACCATCCAGGTCAGTCCCTTTTTTTTTTTTTTTATAATCCAGATAGTTTTTTTTTAACTTTTTTGTATTAGATTTTATTATTGTACAGTATATTTATGACATTTGTATTTAGTTTTATGATTGTTTTTTAGATGCTTCTATTTAGTCACTGAAAATGGCCCCTGAGTGGACCAAAACGTTTGGCCAATGAATGTTGAGAGTCGTATCTCTTGTTTTCATATTCCTATTGAGGATAAGGTTCCGAAGAACACTTCTATCGTAACTATATATATATATATGCGGCTTCTGATTCCTCCCAGTCCCAGCCAGCACCAAAGCGGTGCAAGTTGTTCAATTTTATGGCTGCTCTAGCTCCCTCTACAGCTTCTCAGAACCCTGTTGTCAGCCAGGTGCACAGCTACCTTGACCAGCCCTACATTGATGAGGACTGCAATCCTCTGACATGGTGGAGGGACAATGCACATCTGTATCCTGATGTATCTGTTCTTGCTGCCAAGCATCTTTGCATCCCTGCCTCCATTGCACTGGTGGAGCGCTTATTCAGTATTGAAATGATCATTACAATAATAATGAAGGGCCTTGTAATGATAATGAAACAAAAATGCTGTAATGATAATGAAAAATTTCTGATAATGATAAACCTTGTAATGACCCCATGTCTAGTTAGTTCAGTTCAGGGCTCTTGCTGGGGCTGGCTGTGCATAAGGTTTGTTAAGTTAGGCCAGGCGTTGCCTATTGTTAGTTTGCTTAACCTTAAGCCAAATTTACTAGCCATATACTGTATATATACTGCTGACACCATTACATTAAATTTGGAAAGCATGAAGCCAATTGGGCCTATCAAGGTTATATCCAAGTTGTAAGTTACATTTTCTAATCAAATTTTGCAAATCATTAATTTCATTCAGACAATAAACAAAACTGTTTACAGAGCTACCGAAATAGACTACATAATTTAAACTACAATGTGCATAATGTCATTTGTGATGGTGTCCATTTTTTATTATTAAAACTAAGGAGCTACTATTTCCCACATCATATGGCAAGTTATTTCAGAAGCCTACTAATCTCTGATGAAGAAAGTATTTTGTAGAGCCAATCTACAAGCCTGTTTTCTAATTTTCTTATTATGCCTTCGAATTCTTCCTTCAGACTCCAATAAGTAAAAGTTAAACCTGAACTATTTAAACCTGAAAACATTTTGAACATCTGTAGGCTGTCATATCTTCCCTCAAACAATGTCTCTCAAAACTAAATATACCATATCCAATTCCTTTAATTTTTCCCTATTCCAGTCTTTTTAAGCTAGGGATGAGTTTGGTTGCTCTACATTGCACACCTTCAAATATATCTATATCATGCCTACAGTAAAGGAGACCAGTGAATGCAGTATTCTAAGTGAGGCCTAACAAGAATTATATAATTTTTTTATGCAGGAAGGATGAGCCAAGGGTGAATGCCCACAATAAACGCCACCCCCCCCCCTTAGAAGAAGGAGAGAGAGCCAAAATCACTGCATTTGAAGGATTGGAGGTCATAGACATAGACAGAGGAAAGATGGATTAAGGAAGGTTGTTTCAGAGTTGATTGGTTGAGTGGATGAAAGATTGAGAATACAGATTAACCAACTTCCTTACTTTTGTAATGAATATTCCTCTTAATAATACCTAGCATTTTATTCGCCTTATTTTTAGCCTCTGTACACTGCTTACAAAATTATAGATCACTACTAACTATAATGCCAAAGTCTTTTTCGTGACTTATCCTGCAACCAGCTTCCTTGCATCTTGTAACTAAAATTTCTATTGTTTCTGCCAAAATGGAGGACTTTTCAAACAATAAATTCCATCTGCTATTTACTAGCCCAGGGCCATTAATCTATCAAGATTTTTTTGGAGTTTATAAGAATTTTCTCTATTTGTAATTGGGGTTACTACTTTAGTGTCATCTGCAAATTTAGAAATTTTACTACTGTACCTACTCCCTTCTCTAAATCATTTAGATAGAAAATAAAGAGTAATGGATCTAACACCGATTCCTGTGGTATCCCACTTTTCACTTTCTGCCACCTGGATTTACGACCATTTGGAATTACTCTCTCTTTGTCTTCTAACCATTTTTCTACCCACTATATAACTGACTCGAGTATCCCATGAGCTTTTAATTTATATCGAAATCTCCTATAGAACTTTGTCAATGACTCGAGTATCCCATGAGCTTTTAATTTATATCGAAATCTCCTATATGGAACTTTGTCAAGTGCCTTACTAAAATCAAAATAAATAACATCTGTATCATTTCCATTATCTATCTGTTCAGTTACGGTACAAATTCTAAAAAATCTAAAAGATTAGAAAAACAAGACCTTCCCGATCTAAATGCATGTTGTGAATTTAAAATATTAAAATTATCCAAATGATCTTGAATATTCTTCTTTATAATTCTTTCTAGTATCTTTCCTACCAGTAATGTTAAATTAACAGGCATATAATTTCCTACTTCCTTTTTAAAAAAATACGCTTTTCTGTAAATGGGTACTACATTTTCTTTTTTTCTATTCTTCAGGTACCACTGCATAATTAATAAACCTAGCAAACAAAATAGTTAGTGCCTCAGATAAGCTATCCTCCCCTTCTCTGAGAATCCCAGTGTAATATTATCAGGTACAGCAGCTTTATTTAACTTCATCGTATTAATCACTCGCCTAATATCATCCTTTCTTATATGAATCTTGTTGAGAAAGCCAGTGTTTACAGAATCTAAAGAATTAAAAACCAAGTTATTCATATTTTCTTCAGTTAAAACCAGATGAGGTGGGTAGAAGTGAAGGAGATATATACTTAAGTAGCTTTTTCAAGAATACTTCCTAGGAAGTACTTTTTTTTTTAATACTTTTACTCTAACTTAAGTACACAATCTTGGGAAAATTTTGTACTTTAACTTAAGTACTGTACAATGTTGTGAAAATTTAAAAGTACGAAGTAACAAAACGGTTGTATGCTTGACAATTTCATTCAAAATTCGTAAACAAATTCTGGAAATAAGAAATTTTGTATATAATACATACTTATTAGGGATGTACTTATATATCGGTATCTGTATCGGTGGATTTTAGAAAATATCGGTATCGGCTGAGATTTCAAAAGTACGATTTTCCCAAAATTATGAATAAAAGACTATTAACAGGATGAAATTTCAAATATTTTATTGTTTTATCACTTCACATAGCTCATTATTTTTTCACAAGGGTTAAGTTCTCGTGTAAAAATAGCAGCTCCTTTGTATGTTCAGGAGAGAGCCGATTTCTAGCAGCACTGGCAATGTTTCCTCCAATACTGAACATGCATTCACTTGCAACTGTTGTTGATGGTGCTCCCAAAAAACACATTTACTAAGCCCAACATAGGCCCACAATCCAATTGTATAACAAACAAAACTATGACATCTAATGCAGTGTTGCCATCTTCAATGAAAAGGATTATTGCTTTGTTGCCAAATTTTCAACACAGAAAATAAATTATGAATATGTTACAAAAATTTGACAAACTAATAAACCCTAGCTGGATATCTGTATCGGCCGATACTGTTTTTAATGATCGGTATCGGTTATCGGCTAAAAAGCGATATCGGTACATTCCTAATACTTATTATAATAAATCATTCGATAATAAATTATAGTTTGTAATATAATAATTCCTACTTCTGTATCCTAATGAAGTCATTTGCCATAATGATGTTTATTTTATATTGTTATATATTTGTAGTGTATTTTATTTCATTTTTGAAAAAGTGCTTCGTACTTTTCAATACTTCACTACATTATAAAACACTCAGAGCTGGGCAGTATTTAAATACATTTGTGTATTTAGAACTGTATTTATAAATACATTGTTTTTCATGTATTTAAATATAGTATTTAAATACTTTAATGAGTATTTAAATACAATGTATTTAAATACTCAAAATATAAAAATGTAAATACTTTTACTGGTTTAATACACGTTCTGTACTAGCACAGTACGACGCGTCGACAGTGTAGTACAGCATGGTTCATGTTTCAACGTGTCAGTTCAATCAGTTGTGTGCCACTCTTAGTCGAAAGCGGTTGATTTCTTTATCGTGTGCGTGTCATGGCTTAGTGAATTAGTGAATGCATATGTTAAAATTTGTATGTATTTAAAATGTATTTACAAATGTATTTAAATACAATTGATGTATTTTGTATTTAGTATCTAAATACATTCGTAAAATGTATTTAGTATTTAAATACATTTCTCCCATGTATTTAGTATTTAGTATTTAAATACATTCAATGTATTTATTGCCCAGCTCTGAAAACACTTACTTTTGTACGTCAACTTAAGTACTTTTGATAACGTGTACTTTTACACTAACTTGAGTACATTTTTTAAAGATTACTTGTACTTTAACTTAAGTAACAAATGAAAGTACTTTACTCACCTCTGGTTAAAACAGTTAAAATAAATAACACTGCCCAACAAAAAAAACATTTTTTGCTGCTGATTTAATTCTAAGACCTGTTTCTGGATAATATTGATGTGCTGATTTCAAAAATCACCTTAGATTTTGTCCATCACATCAGGTTTTCGTGCAATGCAATATGCCTATTTTGGGTGATCCATGAAGGGCGCTTATCAAAATTGATGATTTTTGAGACCTGTTAACAGCTGTTTTCCAGTTAAAATTTTATCTGTGAAATACGCAAATCTGTGCATTAAATCTAAAGGTCATGTACAACATATTAAAATATTGGGTATCTGTGATTTCCCCAGGTGTGAGCGTGACGTCATGATCATGGATTCATTTTTTGCTTATTTAAACACTTAATCACTTTATGTGTCAATATTACCATTGTATATTAAAGTTCACTCCCTGCACAATTGTTTACTTTTCCATGCTGATTCTGAGTATGTAAACACTTATTTTTTGAAAAGAAAAAAAATTGGGCATAACCCTGCCAAAATGCGATATCTCCAAAATATCCATATTTGATTGCTCGAAAACCTGACGTGATAGGCAAAAACTAAGGTGATTTTTTAAATCAGCACACCAAAGTTACCTAAAAACAGGTGTTAGAATTAAATCAGCAAAATTGGTGTTGGGCAGTGTAATCATTAAAAATAACAATATCCTGTTTATTTTCGAATATGCTATCATGATGTTCTATAGGGCTGATCCTATCCTGTTTTTTATTGTATTTATAGCAACTAAAGAATTTCTTTTATAGTTATTGCTGTTTCTAGCAAGATTTATTTCACTGTGCCTTTTGCTACTCTTAATCAAACTATTTAACTTATTTCTTAATTCCTTATAATTATCCGAGTCCACGAGGGTATTATATACTGCTTTTAAATTCTGTGAATGCTCTTTTCTTGTCTTTAATCATTCTAGCTATTTCCTTATTTCACCTCAAAGGTTTCCTAATCATCTTCTTCATAATAATTCTGAAAGGACTACATCTACATTGTATATCGTAAAATTTCTTTGAATGTAGACCACATCTCGATAGCATTTTTTATTGGCAAATCCCATTTTAGATGTTCAATAGGAATAATATTCCTTTTCATATAGGCCTAGACTACGTTATCATTTTTTATTATAGGCCAAGTTTAGCTTATAAACAAATACAGTATTAGGAAAAGTAATGGGTAGCTAGTTTCAATATGATCTACAGAGGCTAAGGCTACCAAAGACCCTAAGATCCACTCTAAGGTTAGCCCGAGAGAAAGGAAAGAGTAGGGGGTTAAGAGAAGAAAATAAGGGGTTAAATAAGTAGCAACACCTATCACTCATGGGTTAACATTCATTCAGAAAAAGAGGAGAGAGACTCACCATCATCATCCGCCGGCCATTGCCAACAAGTCAGAAAAATAGTCGGAGAGAATAGGAAAGGGGTGAAAGATGAAAAGAAGTAAAATAAGAACGCTTACAAACCATGCAAACACAGTCTTAACTCAGTCATACCATGCAAACTACAAACATGCAAGTAAAGAGAGTTACAGAAATGCAAGTAAGGAGAGGATAAGAAAAAAAAAGTAGGTAAAGTTAAACAAAAAGTGGGTTAGTTTACTCTACGAGCTACATCTACGTTCATGTTAGTCTATTTTTATTTTTTATTTTATTGCTGGCATCACACAAGCTGTCATTAATCGTCAACAGACTCATCCTCGACCACCAGCACCCCCAGAGCTCCTGTTACTAATTGTTTTTTTTTATTTTAAACAACGTTAATATTTTTAAAATGCCTATCTAAACGGTTCTTAAACATATTAACGCTGGTAGAGTGAACGACCTACGCGGGAAGATTATTCCATTTATCAATTACTTTAAACGTAAAGTTTTTAGCGATATTAGTAATGAAACGTCTGCCACGCAACTTAAATCCGTTATTACGAGTATTGCTATTATCGAAAGTGAACAGTTTGTCAAAATTTACATTATCAATGTTATTAACGATTTTGAAAACTTCAATAAGCTCCCCCCTTAATCTCCTAGTTTCGAGTGAATGCAAGTCTAACACTTTAATCCTATCTTCATAAGGCTTGTTGCGCAATGACGGAATTAATTTCGTGGTACGACGCTGAACCCTTTCTAACCTATCAATATCCTGAACGGCATATTCTAAATGAGGCCTGACTAGGGACTTGTAAAGGGGCAATGTAATATCCTTAGATTTAAATTCGAAATTACGCGCTATGAAGCCTAACATCCTATTAGCTTTTGCGCAAGACTCCAGGCACTGGTTCCTAACCTTTAAATCCTTAGATACGCGTACGCCTAAATCTACTTCCTCGTCAACGCTCGCTAACTCTCTACCATCCATCGTGTACGTGTAATTATTGTTACGAGAACCTATATGCAAAACTTTACACTTGTCTACGTTAAATTGCATCTGCCACTTAACCGTCCACTCCATAATCCTATTTACATCGTCTTGGAGCCTATTTCTATCGTCCTCGTTAACAACCCTACCGCCTATTTTAGTATCGTCCGCGAATTTTGACACGTTACTAGTCAATCCTCTATCTATGTCGTTAATGTAGATTACGAATAGCAATGGGCCTAACACAACCCTGTGGGACACCGCTACCTACATCCAACCACCCCGATTCACAACCATTAACGACGACCCTCTGTCTCCTAGCACGAAGCCATTCCTCTAACCAGTTAGCTACCTGACCGCGTATACCGTGCGCTTTAACCTTCGCAATTAATCTTCTATGCGGAACTGTATCGAACACCTTTTTAAAATCTAAATAAATAACGTCAGCTGCTCTATGACTATTGTATTCGCGCACTATTTCGTTATAAAATTCTAACAAATTAGTTAAACAAGATCTATGGCGTCGAAACCCATGCTGACTACTATTAATCAAATCTCTACTTTCTAAGTGATCGATGATACGATCCCTAACTACAGATTCCAAAAGTTTACCGACAATTAACGTTAAGCTAATGGGCCTATAATTGCTAGCTAGTGTGCGGTCGCCTTTTTTAAAAATAGGCGAAACGTTAGGCAATTTGAAGTCTTCAGGAATAATCCCCGTTTCGAGTGACTGATTAAAATCTTTGTTAAGGGGCCTACAATAACATCTTTCAAATGTCTGGGATAAAAGCGTCAGGGCCGCCTGGAGCCTTGCTAACTTTTACCCTATCGATATAATGCGCAATCTCACCCTCGTAAACAGTTATTTCATCCAAAATAGTCTCGCTACTAAATGGAACGATATCGTCCACGTCGGGGACATTATTTACGTCTTCTAGGGTAAAAACTGTCGCAAAAAGTTATTGAAATACCCACCATCGCCTGAGCGTCAGAAGCCAAAGCGCCATTAACATCCACTAGAGGACCTATGTTATCTTTTATCGGCTTACGATTATTGACGTATTCAAAAAACTTTTTGGATTATGTTTACTATCCACAGCTATAAGTATCTCTAAATTACGCTTAGCATTCCTAACTGATCTTTTAACCTGACGTCTAAGCTCGATATATCTATTAAAGTTAGCTGCCGTGTCATTGCGCTTATTAAGTCTATACGCTCTGTTACGCTCGTTTATGAACTCGCCTATTTCCCTAGTCCACCATTTGGGCCTACGAGGAATAAACTCCCTTTCAATATTCATAAAACTTTCTTTAAACGCCTCCCGATGCAAATTTGTGTCATTACCCATAAATAAGTTATCCCAGTCCACTACTCCCATCCTATCCGCAAAACTATCAAAATTAGCCCTACGAAAATCAGGGACTTCTATTACGTTACTATCCTTAGTGTTTTCTATCATAACTTAAACCTAAGAATTTGATGATGACTACATCCTAAACTCGCCAACTTCTAAACCTTCGACTATATTTTCGCCGTTCGTCATCACCAAATCTAAAATATTGTCACCGCGTGTTGGTTCAGTAACCATCTGTCGTAAAAAATTATCCTCCATGAACTCAATCAATCTCAAACCCTCCTCATTACCAGTAAAAGTCTCGTAATTAACATTAGGGCAGTTAAAGTCTCCGACAATTATACTGTTCCGATTATGAATAAAGTTATCAAGAAGTGCGTAAAATCTAGTATCGGTATCGACGGGTTGAACGGGAGGTCTATAAACAACAAAAAAATTAAAACTAATACTACGCGCCCTAACCACCGCATATCGCATTAATTGCTGCCGGAAAATCTATCTTAACCTCGATAGCCCTAAGGGAATTACGAATGTACAGCAAAACGCCGCCACCAAACCTATGTAACCTATCATTAGTAAAGAGTTTAAAACCCGGTATATCAAGTTCCCCCAACAAGTCCCGAGTCACGGTATTTAACCACGTTTCAGTGATAGCAACTATATCGTAGTTGCCGGAATAAATTATCGCCTTAAATTCGTTTAATTTATTTCTAATACTATGCCCGTTACAATAAAAGAAGTTTAAGTTATTTTTTACCACGGGCCCGCGTTTTAAACTATTTTTCACGTCGGGCCTGCCTTCCCCGGACCCACAATGTTTAAAGAAGGCTTCGACCTATACAGCTTTCGTATGTTTTCGTCAATTAACCTGCCTAGCATTACCTATTTCATTAAAATGCAACCCCATCTTTTAAAAAAGGCTAGGATCACTGAATTCTGACCACAGCTTTACGAAGGGTACATTTTCCTCAGCACAAATCTCTTCTAATTTATTATTAAAAAATATTGTTTTAGACGTAATCCTAAGACCCAAACCGTGCCTAGTAGGGGTAATACCTAGAACTAAAGACCTATCTGACCTCGCCTTTAGGGACCTAATTAACCCCCTATATCTCGCCAAAAGGTCAGGCATTCTCGTATCGGGCCTATACGAGTCGTTGCCCCCTACCATCGTCACCAACATCGAGTGACGGGAGGCAACGTCAATCCTATCCACTTCGTCTCTAACTCTGTCAACCCTGGCCCCAGGGAGACAGACGCTCCTCCTCTTGGTTGGATGCCGTTTAACAAACTCTGTGTCCATATGGCACACTAAAGAGTCCCCAATTAAAATAGTTTCCCCCTCATTCACGTCCCTTTCCAAATGGGCGAAAGGGTTCGAAACCTCGATAAAGGCGGGGGGGGGGGGATTCCTATCACCTAACGTACGCAGCCTAGCTCCACCTTTAACTTCTCTAAATCCTTCCCCATCTACTAATCTCGGACCAACCTTAACCCCTTCCTCAACTCTATCCAACCTTCCCGACAAGCTACCTAAACTAGAAACTAGGTTACGCACCTCATCCTTCAAATTACTAACGTCTTCAACGTTAGTATTGGTTCGGCTTTCGTCAACCGTAGCCCTACCCCTGCCCTCATCAAGCGTTGCAAGTCTTTCCGTTACCTCACGTACACTGCGTTTTATGTCAACTATTTCCTCCATTAACTCGCAAAACAACAAACTGATCTCTCGGTAATCGTCATAGGACCGCCGTTATAATCTTTAAATTCCAAATACCACCGGTTTACCCCGCATCTAACACACGACGCTTTCTGCGACGGCATCACGCAGTTAAAAATTAGTTTATAACCATCACAAGTTTAAGTTAAATTAAGCCGGCACGCTATGAAACTTCTAAATCGCTAAAAACCACTACTATTCAATTACTTAACTATAACAATGTGAATATAAACGCAAGTATATAAAAATCAAAACTTTCCAAAAGTAAAATTTTAGCAATATGTAAAAGTAGATGCAATATCAGAGAGCTCAGGAAATGCGTCCGTTCAGTACAGAGTCTCGCTGATATGATATTGGGCATATCAGTCTGGCTGATATGATATTGGGCATATTTTATGGCATATACTATAGTGTGGGAGAAGGAGCAGTGTGGGGTTTGGTATGGGTGGGTAAAATTGTGGATGATTGGGGTATACAGTGTGGGCAAATTCAAAATTCACTTTATAAATAAATATTTCACCTACCCTACCCCCAACACGCCAATTTGCTCATAATTTTATCTACCCACAGTGTACTCTGTACAGCCTCATGCCCCCAGTCCTCAACATTTTAGTATCCATTTTTTTCACAATCTCTACGAAAAGTATTCATGAAAAACATTGAATTTTTTAAAATTTTGCATATTTATCTTTCAAAGATGAAATATATTAGACTTGGAAAGCGCTTTAATGGTATTTATTGCTGGTAAGAAAAGCTGATAGCTCACTCCTTATCTTTTTATTAATTAAAGGTGTTATTGTACAGTAGGTTGATGTTGGAAGGTAGGTGGATAACTAATGAATAGGAGAAATTTAGTATATTTATGTAGGATAAAATACTTTGAAAAAAGGATTGACTGTTAAAGCTAGTTCTTAATTGCTTAATTTTTTTAATTATGTAGCTATTTACCTTATGAGAATTATGTGTATTTTTTCCTTAAAAAATAATGGAAGGAATCTCTTGTTTTATCTTTAATTTTTATGAAAAATACAACTGAATGTTTAGAATTTATTTTTTGCTATCGTCTGATACCACTACATAATTCATCAGCATTTTAGAAATGCAAAATTTTTTATTTAGTGTTTGCAGAATAATTTTTTGTGTGTAAATTGTAGGGATGTACCAATATCAGTTTTTAGCCGATAACCGATACCGATATCCAGCTAGGGTTTATTAGTTTGTCATATTTTGTAACATATTCATAATTTATTTTCTGTGTTGAAAATTTGGCAACAAAGCAATAATCCTTTTCATTAAAGATGGCAACACTGCATTAGATGTCATAGTTTTGTTTGTTATACAATTGGACTGTGGGCCTATGTTGGGCTTAGTAAATGTGTTTTTTGGGGAACTTAGCTCAGAGATATTTGGGAGGATTACAGGAAAATTCACCGAAGACAAATCACCGACAATTAATTCACCGACGGACAATTCATCGACAAACAATTTACCAATGAACAATTCACCACTAACTATAATTCGTCGCATAATAATTCGGTGAATAAATATGATCTAAGTCGTAAGCAATTGATTTTTTAAGTTTTTTTTACAGAAATATAAAAATTTTAAAATTTTATTTAAGGGTTATAAAAATTTATTTAACATTTAAAAGCACTCTAAAAGGAGATGTTGTGAGCTATTTCTCTTAAGAAAGAAATGATACACTGGTTTGGCTCGTAATTTTCAACAAGTCTTCTTATTCTTTCGGCATAATCGCGATATTTTCTTCTCTTTTAGGAGGCTCTTGGCCTCCAATATACTGTTCAATTTTGGCTTCATTTAACGTTTGCTCCCGTTTAATGCATTCTATAAATTTCCAAATGTTCGGATGGTAGGCAGTCAGCTGCTCTTCAAACGCCCTATGCCACCCTTCGACATTATTGTTTGTACTAGTGTACCCGTGCCGTCAAGAATGACGGCAAAATATATATGAACCACGAAAATGGAGACTGCTGCAGAAATAAGACGACGATTGGCAAGAGAACGACAACGTAGGAGAAGAGCAAGCTTATTAAGTCAGGAATGATACCTTGAACACTGTTAGTATAAAAAAGGATAGGATCATTATAAAATATATTTATTATTATTCCCGTCGCTTCGCTGACGGTTAGACAGGCTAAACTACAAAAAAAGAACCCAGCCGTGAAAATTTTGAGCTTCACATTGTGTCAACATTTCTGAATCTGGTATCTCCCAAAACCTCCTCACCATTCATACAACTTGGGGGCTAACCCACTCCCCATTACCCCCACCCCTCCCCATTACCACACCCATCCCCCATTACCCCCCTGCCTCACCCTTCCGCCCACCCCAACCCTTCCCCCCACCCCCACCCTTCCCCCCACCCTCACCCTTCCCCCATTGCTAAACTACAAAAAGAACACAGTCATGAAAATCTTGAGCTTCACATTGTCGCCCGTAATACAATAATTCATAGCTTCTAATTATTCCTATCTAATTCCTTCAGAGCGTGACACAATTCTGCAACAAACAGACAGACATATAAACAAACAAACAAAACTTGGCTATTATTATAATGGGGATTAGGCAAGTTATGCAAGACAGCCTCGTAAACGTTCCACATTTCGTGTTGAAATTGAGGGGGTCGACGTCGGTGCCTCCGATCTCGACGTCCTATCCAAGTGTAGTGAATACTCTTATTTTAGTTTCAAGTTAAATGTTAATTTTACCGTCTTGAATTTCGGAATAGTATAAATTCATTTTAAATTAGTTACCCCATTATAATTCAATTGTGAACCACATTAATACTAATTTTATGTATACTATATTATTTTATTGTATGTAAACATAATTAATTATATATCACAATTGTCAGTTAATTATTTATATTCAAATATTTATTTTAATCTAATACCATGTCCATTTTACAAATAAATAATAGAAATCCAAGGGTTATATTTTCCACCTTTGGTACTGTCGCAGTTTCGCCTAACGGACTCAATACGGCTAGTGAGATAATCACTGGTTGGCACTTAACCAGCGGCAGTGCTTATGGCTACATCATCCAGGTTAACCTATACCGGATAGATGCGCTACGGTCCCAAGCCGTAGCTTGCCTAGGCCCAACGACGACGACGTAAACCAACAATTGGTGACCCCGGAGCTGGATTACCCCTTCTACCCGAACGACTAGGACTAGACTGTAATGTCGTTCGTGCCCATCACCCCCTTCACCCGAGCGACTAGGACCAGACTGTAACGTCGTTCGTGCCCATCACCCCCTTCACCCGAACGACTAGGACTAGACTGTAACGTCGTTCGTGCCCACCACCCCCTTCACCCGAGCGACTAGGACCAGACTGTAATGTCGCTCGTGCCCTCTGCCCCTCACCCCTGCCCGTGCGCTCTGTGCCTGCGCTCGTCTCAACCTCCACTCCTTCGTTGGTAACTTGTCGTCTTGCTTGTACGTCAGCAAGCATAGGAGAAGATGCCTGACGACGCTGGTGCCATCTCCCACTTGAGCGTAAAGCTCCCCGTCTTCTGGCCGGGTGATCCATTTATTTGGTTCCACCAAGTGGAATCACAATTCAACTTGGGAAGGATCACCGCTAGCAGGACGAAATACGATCATGTTTTGTCCTCTCTACCAGCGAGCATCATCTCTGAAGTCCGTGACGTCATCGTATCTCCTTCCACGAGTGAGGACCCGTACAACGATCTAAAGTCTGCCATCCTGTGCCGCACCACTGTCTCCGAGCGTGAGAAACTACATCAGTTAATCTCAAAAGAAGAACTTGGAGACCGTAAGCCCACTCAAATGCTGAGGGCTATGCAGTGCGCTCTAGGCGAACGCGCACAAACCTTCGATAAGGACATCTTTAGACAGTTGTTCTTGCAGAAACTTCCTCCATCAGCTCAGCGTGTCTTGGCCACTATGGATCCTGCTACTCCAGTTGATAAACTAGCAGAAACTGCCGACAAAGTAGTGGAGATTGACACAGCTCCGGTCAACAACGTGAACACACAATCGGAACTGGAGTTGAAAGTGAAAGAGTTAAGTCAACGACTCAACCACGTTTGTTCTCTGCTACAAAATCAACGGCAAAGAAGCCATTCTCGGTCAAGATTTACGAAGAGGCATCGTTCGAGTTCCGGGAAGATCTGCTTCTACCACGCCAAATTTGGAAAGAAGGCTAGGAAGTGCATCTCCCCTTGCAATTTTTCGTCGGAAAACCCCAGCAGCGAGTCCTAATGGCGTCTAGTACTCGCACTGCCAACCTGTTATTCATAAAGGACAGGAACTCTGGTATCAATTTCTTGGTCGATACCGGAGCGTCAGTCAGTGTATTCCCTCAAAAATCTGGTCATACGCACTCGGAATCTCCGCCTCTATACGCTGCTAACGGTTCACGCATACCCACGTACGGTACTCAGTCGCGTGAACTAAACTTGGGCCTTCACCGATCCTTCAAGTGGATTTTCATCTGTGCTCAAGTGCGGCATCCCATAATCGGCGCTGACTTCCTCCAGCATTTCAAACTCCTGGTGGATCTTGACAAGCGACGCTTATGCGACCAGGCCACACTGCTTTCTGTTCTTGCCAAACAGTTGCCCTTCCGGACGCCTCGAACTCTGCACTTTCCCTCGTTCCCCCTAATTCCATGTACCAGTGCCTTTTCCAGCGATATCCAGGAATTCTTCAACCGATGCAGATGGGTGATACCATTAAGCACACCATTACCCATCACATTACAACAAAAGGTCCCCCTGTGTTTGCAAAACCCAGACGTCTTGCCCCGGACAAACTGAAAGCTGCCAAATCGGATTCCAGCTTATGATGGATCTTGGGATAATAAGACCTTCCAAAAGCAGTTGGTCCTCTCCCCTACACCTGGTCCAGAAGAAGTCAGGAGACTGGAGACCATGTGGGGATTACCGGTTTTTGAATTCGACAACCATCCCGGACCGATATCCGGTACCAAATGTCCAAGACTTTACTTCTCTTCTCCATGGCAAATCTATCTTCAGTAAAATAGACCTCGTTAAGGCTTTCCACCACATTCCCGTAGAGCCTTCGGATATTCCCAAGACTGCAGTTTGTACACCATTTGGGTTATTCGAATTTTTGAAGATGCCGTTCGGGCTACGGAATGCTGCGCAAACCTTTCAGAGGTTTATAGATGAGGTCACCAGAGGCTTAGACTTTGTTTTATGCCTACATCGATGATTTGCTTGTGGCCAGCTCAACGGAAGAGGAACATAAGGAACATCTTTCACTCCTCTTTCAACGCTTAGAACAATACGGTGTTACTATTAATGCATCTAAGTGTGTGTTTGCACAGCCAACCTTGGAATTTCTTGGTCACACGATTTCGCAGCACGGAATTACCCCCCTTCAGGACAAGTGTGAAGTGATAAAAAATTACCCTATGCCAAATAATCAGCGTGAGTTACGTCGGTTTCTAGGTTTGGTAAATTATTACCACAAGTTCATTAAAAACTGTGCCAGTGTTCTTGCTCCTCTACACGCTATGATCACACACAAACGCAAGGTAACGAAATTGTTATGGTGTAGCGATAGTTTACAGGCGTTCGACAATGCCAAAATGCTATCAATAGTGCATTGTCTCTGTCATTTCCTATCAGTGATGCCCCCTAACTCTGACGGTCGATGCATCAGATGTTGCGATCGGTGGAGTGTTGGAACAAACCATTAACGGTCAACAAGCACCCATCGCGTTTTACTCGAAAAAGCTGCAGCCAGCCCAAACGCGTTATAGTGCTTTCGGACGTGAACTTCTTGCTATTTACTTAAACGTGAAGCATTTTCAACATTTCCTTGAAGGCCGAGAGTTTTGTGTTTTTACCGACCACAAAACCTTTGGTCACTGTCTTCAATAAAAACAGCTGTAACCACTCTCCCAGAGTCATCAGGCAACTCGATTATATCTCGCAATTTACCACAGATATCCGCCACATCAAAGGTGTCTTGAACACTCCAGCGGATGCACTTTCAAGGATAGAGATTACTTCTGTTACCCTCAGCTCTACACTGTGGAATGCTATTGCACAGGATCAAGATAAGGATATGGAACTACAAGACCTGCTCAGAGAAGACTCCACTCACTCACTTTCCCTCAAGAAAATGAGTATGCCAGGATTGTCTGTGCCCCTCTATTGCGACGTATCAACAGCTGCTATTCGCCCTTATGTCCCTCCATGTCACAGACAAGCAGTCTTCACGGATCTTCATAAGCCCTCCCATCCTGGTATCCGTGCTTCGCAACACCTGGTTACCTCTCGCTTTGTTTGGCCCTCGATGCGGAAGGATGTCAAACATTGGACCAAAACGTGCCTTGCCTGCCAGCGTGCCAAAGTCCAAAGGCACACTAGGTCCCCCTTTGACGCATTTCCGCCCCCATCCCAGCGATTTGAGGTAATTCATGTAGACATTGTTGGCCCTCTTCCAGTGATTCAAGGCCAACGTTATCTGCTCACCTGTCTCGACCGCTTTTCCAGATGGCCTGAAGCCATCCCACTTCCTGATATCCAAGCGGACACTGTTGCAAGAGCCTTTCTTCATGGATGGGTATCAAGATTTGGATTGCCGACAAAAGTCATCACTGACCAAGGTCGCCAATTTGAGTCTTCGCTTTGGAAGAAGTTTACCAGCTTGTTGGGTACAGTACATGCACATACCTGTGCGTATCATCCGCAAGCTAACGGCCTCGTCGAACGCTTCCATCGCCAGCTGAAGTCATCCCTTATGTGTCACGAAGACTCCCATTGGATGGATAAGCTTCCACTCGTGTTGCTTGGTATTCGCTCTGCATTTAAGAGTGATCTGAAGACTACAGCGGCTGAACTAGTCTATGGAACAACACTGCGGCTACCAGGTGGCTACTTCACTGCAGGGGATAAGTCATGTGATCCTACGGAATTCGCTCAAACACTTTCCTCTCACATGCAGTCCCTTCAGCCTGTTCCCCCTCGATTGACAAGCCAACAGAACATCTTTGTTTCCCCAGCCCTCCAATCTTGCACCCACGTTTTCGTTCGTGTACCTCTCCCAAAACGGCCTCTCCAATGTCCATATGACGGGCCCTATGAAGTTCTCCGACGTACGCGCAAATCATTTCTCATCCAGCGCGGTTCCAAGGTCGACAAGGTTTCTATCGATCGTCTTAAGCCTGCGTTTTTGGAATCAACCTTAAGCGAGGTACATGTAGCTACCAAAAAGGTCCAGCGGAAATCTGTGTCGTTCGGAACTCTTTGAACTTCCTCTCTGGTGGGGAGTGTGTAGTGAATACTCTTATTTTAGTTTCAAGTTAAATGTTAATTTTACCGTCTTGAATTTCGGAATAGTATAAATTCATTTTAAATTAGTTACCCCATTATAATTCAATTGTGAACCACATTAATACTAATTTTATGTATACTATATTATTTTATTGTATGTAAACATAATTAATTATATATCACAATTGTCAGTTAATTATTTATATTCAAATATTTATTTTAATCTAATACCATGTCCATTTTACAAATAAATAATAGAAATCCAAGGGTTATATTTTCCACCTTTGGTACTGTCGCAGTTTCGCCTAACGGACTCAATACGGCTAGTGAGATAATCACTGGTTGGCACTTAACCAGCGGCAGTGCTTATGGCTACATCATCCAGGTTAACCTATACCGGATAGATGCGCTACGGTCCCAAGCCGTAGCTTGCCTAGGCCCAACGACGACGACGTAAACCAACACAAGTGTCTTCGAAATAGATCACGACTTCTTGCACCTCAGGAGGAAAAATGTCGTTATCACACAATGTTTCAAATGACTCTATGCGTAAGCACAAATGCTAATGCAGAAAGCATACGCAGACTTAAAGCAAATTCTGCATCCATTTCATACCTTTGCTTTAAGTCAGTGGTGCACAAACTTTTTTGATGTGAGGGCCAAGCGAAGAAAATAAATGTATTAGCCTACTTACTTTCCATCTAAGTCATAAATTGGGTCACTTTTATATTCTAACTTTTTCATTGAATTGAAAAGACCCGTGGGGAACACATTTGGCCCGCGGGCCAGGGTTTGTGCATCACTGCTTTAAGCCATGTGCTTGAATTGTACGCATGACACATTGGGAAAAGTGGAAAAAGCAGCCTCGCTGCTTGGTGTTGCGAAAAACATGCTTACAAGCTTTAATCATTGCGTTCTCATAATCTGTCGTTATTGATAATGGGGGTCGATGAAGGCTCAAAGTTCTTTATCTTTTCCAAAAAAGTCCTATAGGTTTCCTCCGATTTGTCTGGTAGCAACGCATACACTAATGGAATTGAAAGGTTTTCTTCTAAGCCATGCAGTGTGTACAATTGGTAGAATAATAAAGGCGCTGCTTTAAATGTTCCGTCGGCGTTCCAGTGTTTGCTTTTAAATAACAATTGGAGATTTCGTTTTGTGGCAAAGACTATAATGCGGTTTTCGATATTCCCTGAGTCAAAATATAAAAAATCTTCTCCATTGGGCAATTTTGTATAATCCAGAGGAAAATTTATGTCTTTGCGATGAGTTGGAAGGGCCGGTCCTGAGGTTTTTTTTGCATCTAATGTTTCTCATTGTCCTTTTCATGCTTTCTGTACTTGGAAGTTTTCCGACTGCTGCTTGACTGCATCCAGCAAAAGCATCAGATAATATCATATGAGGGGAGTAAGTTGTTTTTTAGTTTTCTCACGAACCTTCTCACAAATTCTTGATGCTTCAACACTCGCCGCATCTGCAGTGTGATTGTGCTCTTTCGAATGCTTAATTATATCATCACCAACCGTAGTCACTCGAGCCCGACACTTAGTTTTCCGATAATGCTCACATTTCCAATGTATTTTCTCTTTATTTTGCTTTTCTTTGTCGAATAAATGCCCACTAATGTATAGATTTTTCTTTTCTTTCTCTGACTCAACGAATTGTAGCGCCATACTAAAGGGTACTGGACGATGAATGATTTACTGAAAAGAAAAGACCATCATTTTAGACAACGTGTATATCCATGAAATTTAAATTATCCTACACATATCCAATGATAAAAAGATAGTTTAGAAGTAATACAAGTCTTACATTATAAAAAGGGAATAAAATCTCAGTTAAAAAAAAGTAAAGTAACTGCAGCAAAAAGTAAAAACACACAAAATAAAACATAAAATTAAAATATATCAAAAAGAAAATAAATCAAAATAAGTATCACAGTAAATTACCTGAGTGGAGTGGAGCTTCGACTCGAACTGAACTAAACTTAATTTCAATGTAAGTTGGTAATGTTGGTAGGTAAAATTAAGCGTTGCCAGTTGGTAGGTTTTTACATTTTGTGTCATACGGTGTCGGGGAGTCGTTCATCGGCAAATTGTCCGTCGATGAATTGTCCGTCGGTGAATTGTTTGTCGATGAATTGTCCGTCGGTGAATTAATTGTCGGTGAATTGTCGTCGATGAATTTTCCGCACACGATTTGGGAGCACCATCAACAACAGTTGCAAGCGAATGCTTGTTCAGTATTGGATAGAGATGGAACCCGGTTTTTAACCGGTGATGAAAATTTTTAATCGTCACCGAAACCGATGATAAGAACCGGTTTTCACATTTTTGCGCAAGTCTCCGATCACTTTGGTCCATTTTCTATGAAACAAACGTTTCCAAACGTTTAAAAACAGTAATTACGTTTTGCATCGTTTCGTATCGTTTTTTGTTTGTTTATAAGTGTAAATAATTGATGCTTCAGTCTTGAATGTTGTGAGGATGATTGCACATTAGGGTGGATCACTTTTCACTTTTTTTAAAAATTATAGCTGGTCAAAGTTTTTCCCATGATTTGGTTCAGTGGAAGTACACTGACACCATTTTTACCCAAATCGATCAATATTTAGGGGTCGCGCATCGACCTTGAAAATTTCAATTTTGGAAATTTGGCCAAATTGACAATTTTTTACTAAATAAAGATAAATCATCAAATGACCATATTTTCTGAATCCTCTCAGTGAAAGAAATCCTCTCAGATACTTACCAAGTTGATAGAACAAGTGGTTTAGAAGTTATACTCACCTTGAGATAGCATTAAAATTTAAAATGCCGTATTTGTCCCCGTACCTCCATATGCTGTCTGCCATTGTCTGCTTTTTAGGATAAGATAAAACGAATAAGGAAAGATCAAATGTATTTTGTATTAAAACGGTTTACCGATATAACTAAAGGCACTTACTCCGGTGCCCCTAACTAGGTTCAAAAACTATGAATCGTGGTTAGAACACACGTCATCTTAAGGCGTGCGCCAAGTACTCTCTCTGCTAACTCCCTTTCCCTCTGCGCTACGTCATCTTGGCAAGTGACGACTTCTTGAAGAAGTCACCGAGTTCTTTCCGGCTCTTTTCCACGAGCTGAAGAAGACCCTGCAGCTGTGACTCGTCTTTTGTGAGTGTTCGTGTAATCTTCTATCAGTTTTATCCCTCTCTTTGCCACGTCGTTGGTAACTTTCAAATGCGAGATGACATTCTTCAGATCACAGTAGTTCTTATCTTGATCCCACTTATTCACCGGCAGAGTGAGCCACGTAGACGCGCACACCTGCAGGCCTGTGAACACGAACCACGATGACTCATCGATCAGGTCCGGAAGGCGCGTCGTGTCATCAACCGAGACGTTGTCATACGTGAAGTCCTCGGGCACAGCGAGGCGGCACAGCTTCTTTGCCATCTCGTGCTTCACAGTGTCTTCCACTTTGTTACTGCAGAGGGCGAAAACGACGGTCTGAGGCCTCAGATACCACAAGTGCCGCCTGATCACTGCCAGTGAAGCCTCTGCAATCTCGCGATCCACAGCTCTGTACTGCAGAAGACGCTGGTACAACACAAGGTCATTCAGCGGGGCATCAGCTGCGACAGGAGCCGCCAGCCAGGCAGGTGCGTAGAGGAGTGCAGTAAATAGTACCACTCTGAAGTTTCTGTACCAGCTCGTCGTCGAACTCCAGCTGACCGCTGAACATCAGGAGCTTCGTGTAGTAGATGATCTGAAACGAATACGCACTGTGATGTATAAATACCGATACCACTCCATATAAGTTTGTTTAATGGTAAATTATTTATCTTATTTTTTTATGGTAGGGACTTCAAATGGCTGTTTGCAGAAGGCAATACAATATTTAACTTCTAATTCAAAATACCAACCTTGGCCATCCACCTCGCATGATGGTAGGCTTCTGGGCGCATGAAGTGTGTGCCACGACGTGGCTGGGCCCCGAGTACCAGGAGTGTAATCTCCGCCACTTCTCGGTAGTCTTCTCTGACAAGACCAGAAGCGGTGCCGAGGAACTTGACTGCCTCATCTCGGAGCTCCATCAGCCACGTCACCTCCGCCAAATGCTCGATCTCCAGCTCGCGATAAGTCGAGAGGTCGAGCTTGTCCCACCTGAAAGGGGTTATGAAAATATTGCATGAAAACGACTGAAGTTTCCCTTTTCGACTGCTATTAACATCATTAGTAGAAGGACGCTGATATCTCAATTGCTCTGAAGGCAAAAAATCATTGGAGAAAACAAATGCGCCTTAGACTTGAAATTCACCTTCTCCTCAGATACTGGAACAAAGGTTCAGTTGGTGCTGTGGTTCTTCCAAACGCGGTGATGACCACTGCCCCCACGATGAGCTCCATAACGTGATGGCGACAGCCCAGCTGGAAGAGCGGTTTACCAAGCATGTTCTCCAGCCGGACCACCGCACCCTGCACCCTCCCCGTATTGGAGGAAGTTGTGTCGAAGCACAGTCCAATCACGTTGTTCTCGCATCCCCAGTCTTTGAGAGCACGAAAGGTCGCCTGGGCCTGGGACAGACCGGTGCCGTCAGCAACAGTCGGAACGGCCAGCAACTTTCCTTCTGTGCATTGGGGAGCTCCGGAGATGAGAATCGCCTGGCGGTGCTCCAATGATCCAGGAGAGTCCTGAAACGTATGTCATACATGCCAATCCATTATCGTCCACTGGAATATGTCATTCCACTGTCGTCACTGGAACATGTTAATTCACTGTCGTCCACGGTGAGGGCAAAACTGACCTTGATTACTTTACCGTCCCAGTGGACGACAGCATGCCTCGGAGATACGAAGGATTTCTGCACAGCTGTCGACACTTCACAACGATGTGCCACTCCTCCACGGCGAGACGTGTCCTTCGAGATACTGAATTTGTCCAGGTCTGCGGGCCGATCTGCCGAACGTAGGACTGCCGCCACGACACTTGCCACCTATGTGCGAAATTGAAAGGAAATTGACAAGGATGCGTATGGTTTTTATGTGACAAAATAATCACTAAATTTTCCGTCGTTACGTCTATTATATCTTTGTCAAGGAAAGATCATTACTGATATATACACACCTGATTATTGGACATCCGGAAGCGATCACCCACTTCAATAACAGCCGGTGCATTGAGGATGCGGTGAGGAAGGCTGATTGATACAGTTGATTCTCTCGGCTGTCGGTATGGTGGTTCTAGCTGTGATTCGGAGTTGCTCGATGATCTGCTTTCTATAGATTCATCGTCGCTCTCAGCTTCGGTTCCTAATTTCGTTTTTGAGGTGCCTGGCTCATCACGAGATTGTTGTCTTGAGAGTTGCCGTTTTCTCTTGACAACGAACACTATCATTCCCACTCATTGTTGCCTGGCGCAGGCCCCGTTGATCCTCATAAAATTTAATATCTTCTTCTTTGTTGTTGTCTGAGAGCAGTCGACTTTTCTGTATCTCTTCAATAGCATCGGGAGCTCCGATGTCCCAGAGCTTGTTCAGATTTTCTGAAAACTTCTCCCTGCCTTTTCCCGCGTCACTGTCTCTCATCTTGCTCTTCTGCAGCGAGCGCCACTCTTCCCACAGTAACTCCAGTTTTCTTTCGCAGTTACGCCTCGTGATCGTCTTTATACGTGCCATGTTCCAAAATGCCAGAACATTGGCCACCGTGTCTTTTACGGCGGCCTTCCTGTCAGTAGTTTCCTGCTTGGCATAGAAGAAGTACTGGAGAACTTGATGGGTGGTTGGCAATTTGGCACCACCGATCGAGGAAGATGGCTGACCAATTAAGAAGACGTCCGTGGCTGACCTTAGAGAAGGTGGTGCTGTTGTTGCTGCTTTCTCTTTTCCAGAATAAGTAACTTTCAGAGTCTTCCCACTCCTGGTTGTTAACAGTTTATCCATTGTACTAAAGTCTAGACTTATCAAACAAGAATCAATTGACACAGTTGATCTGTTAAAAGCAAACTGTGACTAGTAAAAATATTGGTCATAGACAGAGCGTGTGTGTGTAATTACTAATTGGGATTTTAGGATGCGCCAGCTGCTGATGCTATGATTACGTCCATAACGGGGGACAAATACGGTATTTTAAATTTTAATGTTATTTCTAGGTGAGTGTAACTTCTAAACCACTTGTCCGATCAACTTGGTAAGTGTCTGAGAGGATTTCTTTCACTGAGAGGATTCAGAAAATATGGTCATTTGATGATTTATCTTTATTCAGTAAAAAATTGTTAATTTGGTCAAATTTCCAAAATTGAAATTTTCAAGGTCGATGCGCGACCCCTAAATATTGATCGATTTTGGTAAAAATGGTGTCAGTGTACTTCCACTGAACCAAATCATGGGAAAAACTTTGACCAGCTATAATTTAAAAAAAAAGTGAAAAGTGATCCACCCTATTGCCCACTGATCAGTTAAGATTCTAAGATTTAATACTCCATCATGTCAAAGAAATCAAATGCTTGGTATCATTTCACTCGTAAGAATAAAGAAGAAGCAGAGTGTATGACAATATGACATGTCACAAAGTTTGTGTTGTGGAGGTTCTACTTCAAGTTTATCATCCCACATGAAAAATATTCATGGCATAAACATCGACCAGATTAATCAGCCATTGAAGAAATAAAGAACAGTGGAAGAGTTTGTGCAAAAAAAGTCCATAGAAGAGGAAATTTCGAAACTTGCGTGTGTAGATGGACTGAGTTTCCAATCAATTGCTAAAAGTGAATTCATTCAAGAAAGCCTAAGAAAGATAAAATATGACAAGCCTCATCCAACTTCCCATAATGGTGTCAGAAAAATGGTGCTTAGTTTTTACGAGAAAAAGAAACATGAATTGGTCAACTACTTCAAGAATCAGGTGAGACAAGGAATCCGCTATTCGTTAACTATGGATGAGTATACATCTTTGCAAAACCAAAAATATATTAATGTTCATGATGAAAATCAACATTGGTCTCTTGGTCTCATGAAAATAAATGGTTCTCTCGGTAGCACCAAAACTATTGCAATCGTTAGGAAAAGATTGGAAGACTTTGGCTTGGACCTAGATAAGCATATCGTGGGTTGCACTACCGACGGTGCCTCGGTAATGGTCAAATTTGGAAGAGAAATGGTACTTGATCACCAGCAATGCATTGCACATGCTATACATCTCGCGGTTTCGGATATCTTGTATTCAAAAACTGCTGAAAATTCAGTTGAAGGGGAAAGTGACCCTACCCCAGAAGATGAAGCCATCGTAGATGAACACTCTGCACATGAGTTAAGCGAAGATGAGTGTGAAATTTTATGCACTGATACAATTTTTGAGTCCGACATAGATGACGTAATTGTTCTTCCAAAACTTCGAGAAGATTACTTAAAAGTAATAAATAAAGTGAGAAAAATCTGCCGCATATTTCGAAAGTCTCCTTTGAAAAATGAGAGATTGCAGGATTTTGTCAAAGATGAATTTAATGGAAAGGAAATGAAGCTTATCCTTGACTGTAGAACGAGGTGGAACAGTCTTTTGGCCATGATAGAAAGATTTTTGAAACTCAAAAATTGCATTCCAAAGGCCCTCAGAGTGATACGCTCAACAGAGACGATTTCAGATGAAGAATGGAATGCTCTAAAGAGCCTCTTTGACACGCTTCGTCCACTGGAAATTGTTTTGAAGGGACTCTGCTCCGAAGATGCAAATTTGCTCAAAGCTGAATCTTCCATGAAGTTCATTTTGGATAAATTTGAAAGCAAAAACAATCCTTTAGCTTTTTGAGCTACGTCAGTGTCTCATTGATCACTACTCATCGAGAAGACAAAAAGAAGCTGTCGCCTTGCTGAGTTTCCTCCACAATCCCGCGGTCTTGAAAAATGAATCATCAGCACCGTTCCTATTTCCTTCAAGACAAGCACTTAAGAAGTATGCGGATCATACATTTAAGAGGCTTTTTCCAGAAGCTTGCCAGATTTCAGAAACAGACGACCAAGTCCAATCAATTGCTTCGAAACTCGAAGATTCACAATGCAGCTCAGGTCGTGAAGTAAATGATGACGATCAACTTATGAACGAGTACATGCGAGATGAACAAACTGAAAATGAAACCCAAGAAAGATTCTTCTGAGACCTTAGTAGTATAGCCGCAAAAGGGGAGAGTGCAAGAATGTTGCAAGTTATTATGTAATGTTGCAAAGGGGGTGGGGGTGTTGCAAAAAAAAAGAAAAAACATTAAAAAAAAGGAAAAGAAAAAAAGAGTACTGGCCTTTGTTGCCAACCGTGGTTGCAAGGGGAATGCAACTTGGAGGCGGAGTTCTCCCCCAAGCTATTCCCCCCAAAGGACCAGAAAGAAGGAGGAGAGGTGTTCACCTGGCAGGAGCCAAGTGCATATTAAGACTTCAGCCGAGTAGGCGTTGTTTTATAGGCTCCTAATCAGCCAGAATCAGCCAGTTGGCTGAGCCAAGGGGTAGGGGTACACCTGAAGGAGAGAGAGACACCTGAAGGAGAGAGAGAGAGAGAGAGAGACACCTGAAGGAGAGAGAGTTCTCCCGCAAGTTATTTTCGTTTTCCTAACCTAAGAGGCCTCTAAGGGGTTTTACCAAAGGGCCTGAAAGAGAAGGACCAGAGGTCCTTGCTCGGCTGGGAGCCGAGCTTGAATGATTCTTTCATCAGCTTCTCGGTCTTTTATAAACCTCTATTCTGGCTGAGTTGCCAGATAGCGCAATGTATTCAGTTGCCAGATAGCGCCATGTGTCCCAGAAAACCATATATTAATCATCCATTGTGTACCACAATATATATGACGGTAGTTAATCCAATTAAATTCTGTTTATTAAATAAATAATTTTTACACACTCAATCTTTATTATTATTAAACCTGGAATTGCATACCTTTCCAGTTTTTTTTTTTTTTGCAATGATCGGATTGCTCTTGCTAGATATATATTATTATGCTTATATATATATATACACATTCTTTTAAACATCTTATGTTAGGTATATATATATATACAGGGTGTTTGAAACTTTCTGTACAAATTGTAATGGGGGATAGGCAACACCAAGACAAACTCTTTTCGTCTATAAGTGTATGTCCGCTGACGTCACCATTCGGCGCGAGAGGGCGCCGCTGCAATTGGCTAAAAGGTGAAGTGGGCTAGACTCGCGCTTGCCGCGGGCATTCTTAAATCGGACGTAGTACGCGTAACATGGAGCGCTTCACGACTGCTGAGATGGCTGACATGCATATGGTGTATGGGGCTGCCAATGGAAACGGAAGAGCTGCTGTGAGGTTGTACCGACAGCGCTTCCCAAAAGACGTGTGCCAAATCACCAAACGTTTGCGCATTTGCATCGGCGACTGCGAGAAACTGGAACATTCCAAGCAAACATGCATGACACTGGTCGGGAGAGAAACGTGCGCACTCCTGACATGGAAGAAGAAATCCTACGGCGATTTGAGGACAATCCAAGCGCAAGCACGCGAGGTGTTGCACGTATGCTCGGTGTGAACCACGATCTGGTCTGGAGAGTTGCACGAGCAGCAGTTACATCCGTTTCATCGTCAGATGTTTAAAAGAATGTGTATATATATATATAAGCATAATAATATATATCTAGCAAGAGCAATCCGATCATTGCAAAAAAAAAAAACTGGAAAGGTATGCAATTCCAGGTTTAATAATAATAAAGATTGTGTGTAAAAATTATTTATTTAATAAACAGAATTTAATTGGATTAACTACCGTCATATATATTGTGGTACACAATGGATGATTAATATATGGTTTTCTGGGACACATGGCGCTATCTGGCAACTGAATACATTGCGCTATCTGGCAACTCAGCCAGAATAGAGGTTTATAAAAGACCGAGAAGCTGATGAAAGAATCATTCAAGCTCGGCTCCCAGCCGAGCAAGGACCTCTGGTCCTTCTCTTTCAGGCCCTTTGGTAAAACCCCTTAGAGGCCTCTTAGGTTAGGAAAACGAAAATAACTTGGGGGAGAACTCCTCTCTCTCCTTCAGGTGTCTCTCTCTCCTTCAGGTGTCTCTCTCTCCTTCAGGTGTACCACTACCCCTTGGCTCAGCCAACTGGCTGATTCTGGCTGATTAGGAGCCTATAAAACAACGCCTACTCGGCTGAAGTCTTAATATGCACTTGGCTCCTGCCAGGTGAACACCTCTCCTCCTTCTTTCTGGTCCTTTGGGGGGAATAGCTTGGGGGAGAACTCCGCCTCCAAGTTGCATGTCCCTTGCAACCACGGTTGGCAACAAAGGCCAGTACTCTTTTTTTTTTTTTTTTTTTTTTTTAAATTTTTTTGCAACACCCCCACCCCCCTTTGCAACAACCCCATCCCCCTTTGCAACATTCTTGCACTCTCCCCTTTTTCGGCTATACTACTGACCTTTGACGTAAACAATGAATTCAAATATTTTGAAGCTACTTTGAATAGAAGCGAAAATTTGGATCGAATGTACGAGGCGTTGCTTACAATAAAAGCCACCAGCGTAGAGTCCGAGTGTGTGTTTTCAGCTGCTGGTTTATTCGTCACAAAGATTCAATCAAGAATGTCAGATCAGACACTTAATGCTCTTTGTTTTCTCAAATGTTATTTAAAAAATCAAGTTTGATAATAAACTTTTTAATTCAAATGTTACACATACTTGATTGAATCAATTAAAACCTTATTTCTGTTTAATATTTTGATCATTTACCTCCCTAAAAAGCATACAGAATCCATCGGTGAAAACCGGTGAAAACCGGCTTTAAGAATATAGTGACGGTGAAAACCAGTTTTACACTTTTCGGTTATTTTCCATCCCTATTATTGGAGGAAACATTGCCAGTGCTGCTAGAAATCGGCTCTCTCCTGAACATACAGAGGAGCTGCTATTTTTACACGAGAACTTAACCCTTGTGAAAAAATAACGTGTTATGTGAAGTGATAAAACAATAAAATATTGGAAATTTAATCCTCTAAATAGTATTTTATTCATAATTTTGTTGAAATCGTACTTTTGAAATATCGGCCAATACCGATATTTTTAAAAATCTACAGACATCACCGATACTGATATATTGGTACATCCCTGGTAAATTGTCCGTTGAATGTAGGCTCGTTACATTTTCTTGTTCAATGTATCGTATAGCCTATTAATGAAACAAAAAGAATATAGGCAAAGGTGGGCACCCGGGCCTCAAAAAGGACCGACGGTCCCGGTCCAGGTCCTTGCCTCAAAGTGGACCGACGGTCCCGGTCACGGTCCTTTCTGAAGATAGGACCTAGGAACGACTCGGTCCTCGGTCCTTATATATAATATAAGTGAACAATTTTATTAAAATCAAAAATGAAATTAAAGACACCGGAAATCTTTAATTTTATTAACGTAAATTATAATTAATACAATACATAAATGATGAAAAAAAGTTATTAAGTTAAATGCTTGAGTTTCCCTTCAAGAAGACTCGCATTTCAAAATGGCTGTCACTGAGCCCTGACCTTTTCGGCTTGAGGACGTCCTTCCCCAAAGAGAAGAGCCTCTCCACGGCGGCACTGGATGGTGCCAGGTATTGAAACAAGTTTCAGTTCAGTCTCAGTCTCTTTCTGAGTCTTCTGGAGGAAACGATCCATCTTCTTTAGAGCTTCAAATAATCACTAAACACACTAAAATCACTAAAAAAGACCGTCCGGAATTGCTTAAAAATGGACCGTCGCTCCTCATTTCGGTCCTCACTGAGAAAAGGACCGACTTTCCCGCTTTAAGGACCGAGTTCCTGGAATTCGGTCCTTTTGGAACTCGGTCCTGCCCACCTTTGAATATAGGTAGTACTTTATGTTGCTCCACTTGATTGAAAAGATGTAGGGAACTCCTATACTGTTTAAACTATAACAAGTTTCAAAGTTTTACAAATGATATGGCAAAATTCTAGAATACAGGTGCAGTTCAGAGAGAGTTTATATTACGTTAGTGATAATTATGTTAAGTTGGGTTGTCAGTAATTTTGGACTTGGTTTCTGAACTGTGTTTCGATTCTGGACTTTTACCAATGATGATAAACCTCGCATTAGAAATTTTTGAGAGGAGGGGACAAGAGCTCATTTTAGTTTTCATGGGAAGGGACTGGCAATAGGGGATTGGAATTTTCCTCCTCCAACCCCACTATTATTGAAAATCTTGTCTGTTATTATTCATAAATAGAAGAATAAAACTTATTAAAAGCTAATACATGTAGATGACAGAGTTGACCTAAATTTACCACATTTCTTTGGTTGTATGGTATTTTACTGAATATTTTTAATATCCACAGAGTTAGGATTCTTAAACTGTTGAGATTTGAGGGTATTGGGATTGTATTCAAAAGAAAATACAGTATACCATTTAAGCTTGAAAGTTTATAAAGACATTTATACTTTTTCCAAGTGAAGGCGAGTTGTAGGGTCTCAATCATTTGGCTGTTGATAGTTGATCTGTCTTGGTATTTCTTTTAGTTTTTACTTAAATCATTTTAGTTAGATATGTCAAGTCTCGTAAGAGCCCCTAAATCAAGAATTTTTATGGCAAGATGTCAAATTTGAGGTTTTCACTAGGTCAGTACAAATCCTTAACGAGGCTCAAAACTTTTATGGTAACCATTTTCTTGCTTCTAAATTTTGTGGTTACCGAAGCTAATGAATATCTCTTGAATCAAATGAAAAACCTCTTTATTCACAAAATGCTCTCAAATATATATCTTTTGACTGTATTCATAAAAAATAAATGTTTGAAGGATACTTGGGAAAATCTTTTAAAGTATCTAACATAAAACCTGTTGTGTAATAGCCTTGAAATGCAGAATTGTTGGTTCCTATCTTTGTAAATCTTGCTAAAAAAAGCTGTAGCTATAGTTGGGCAAGATAACATAAATAAGTTGGTGTCTGTTTGGGTGAGGTTTGAGAAATGTGAAACCATTTTTTTATTTTTTTTTTGGCAGGAGGGAGGGGAGGGGCCAAGGGTAAATGGCTGCAACAATATCCGTTCCGTTCGTTTTCTCATTGTATCAGTTGTTCGGGGACACTAGCACTATGAGATTCACCAGATACTAAAAGGTGATGTTGAATTAAAAGAAAGAATTGATGAAAAATTTGAAATAAAATTTATAAGGAACTATAAAGGTAAGTAACTATCGTTCTAATAATGTCAATGAAATATCAGAAATAAAGGGCTCATTTATGACATGATGTAACGTATAGAGTCCTGCATTTGTTTGGCTTGTCAAAACATGTTAGGAATCAGAGTTTAGAATAGGTGCTTGCCTTCCTTATGAAAACTGTGAAAGGTAACTCTAGGGCAGTGGCGGTCCTGGGCATAGGCGATATAGGCGGCCGCCTAGGGCGCCAATTGGTGGCGGGGGGACGTAGTACGCTCGTTTTTTGTTTTTTCTCAAACAGGCTCCAGTCCGGGGCTCGAGAAATTTACCAACTCACGGTCTCACCAACCCCGGTTGGAGATAGATATTTATCTTTGGTGATAGGTATCAATTTTGTTTGTAAAAATCAATTTATGAAACTAAATTAAAAGTTATTTCATTAAAATAAACAAGCAATGAAATAGGTATAAGTTGAAACTGTTTATAATTATTAAAATCAAGCAGAGTAAATTAGAGTGTAGCTAGTGACGGATTTTTCTCCACTCCACAATTTCGTACGTGTTCTAGTTTACAGTGAGTCGTGTCTGGCCGAGCATCATGTTGAAAAGAACAAAGCTGTCAGGTGCACAGGGAAGAAAGAGAAGAAAAGAGGAAGGGGAGATGCGATCGACAAATAGAGGTATGTCATGAACATTTTATATAAGTTTCATTCTTATATCTAACGTTACCTTTTTAAACTGTAAAATCAAGGTAAGTTTGCTACTTTAAGTGGGCAATCCGCTATTTTAGGCAAAAATCATCAATTTTTTCTTTTTTTGCTGAAATGACTTCTAAAATTTGTCTGCTTCATGTTTGTGTTGTCAGATTTTGGGTTTTTAGTTTAAAACCCTCACCCTCACCATAATCTACCCTTTATGGCTACGTGTAAGGTTTATAGGCGTTTAGTTTTAATATTCGGCTTAACTGATTTCTGCTGTTATTAACATGGACTTATCAGTGTGACCACTCTACATTTTTAATTATCCCATGAACACCCAACAAAATTTCCCTAGAAATGAGGTTATATAAATATTCGAATGATTTAATTTTTCATTGAATTATACTTTTTTTTTAACAAAAATGTGACAATAATCTGGAAAATACACAATAAAGAAATACAAACCCTAAATAAAATGAATGGCATGTGACAGTAATAAGTTATTTACAATGACAGAAGCAACTGTGTGTCATCATGTTTGCTTCACGTGATAACATTTATTTATATCGTTTGGGATGCACTTCTAAAATATCTTGGAGGACCCTCCTCTGCTAAAACTGGGATGTCTGTGGATGAAGGGCCATCTACTTCCACCTCTACTTCTGCTGCGCCAGTTTCCTCAGATGAAGACGCGTCAACCACCCTCTCTACCCTGCCACTTTCTTTAGGGATGTACAAGACGGTAGCATAGATATTAGTATCATATTACCGGTATTAAATTACTATATGTCCTCTTGTCTGATAACAAGGAAGGCTAAGTTGGTTAGCTTGTACAAAATGACACAATCATCATATGAATCATGTTTAACCTCTCATAAGCATAATGTAAATAAATGAATTGGGGAAAAAGCATAACAGAGTTACAAAGGACGTGTTTATATTTCAAATGATATAATAGTTAATACTAAAAACGAAGGACACAAATCTAGGTGAAGTTGTACTAATCATAAACATGAGAATGATTATGTTTAACCCATGATAAGCATACTGTAAATAAATAAATTGATTCTCATCTGCTCTATATCCTTTTAGATGCACCTAAAGGATCGTCCTGTGCTGAACCTGGTGATCAAGGCACATCGATTCCGCCCATCCAGACAGATGCAGAACCAATTGATCCTGCTGAATGGCCTTCTGTCGTGAATGATAAGATGAGGACAGAATCTGTTAGGCGAGTACCATACCAGGTAACACCTGACTTCATCTTTCCTAGGAGAGAGGATGGAAGAAAATGCCACCACCAATACTTCAATAGAATCTTGGTAAACGGAGAGAAAATGAAGAGAAGTTGGCTGATGTATTCATGGAAAAACAACAGCCTCTTCTACTTCTGCTGCAAGCTGTTCTCGACAAAAGACTTTTCTTTAATAAAGGGAGGACTTAATGACTGGAAGAATACAACCACCTTGCTCAATTCTCATCAAAACATGCCAGAACACTTAAAACATTTGACAACATGGGAAGAAATGCAGGTGCGGATTATAAAAGGAGAAACCATTGACAAAAAAGAGATGGCACTCCTTGAGGCTGAGAGGAAGCGGTGGAGAGATGTGGAGGTGACCTTTTTCAATGTGGTGGTGGATGCTGCTATCTCATCACTTCAGGAAAGATTGCAGACCTTGGGAGAAGTGAGAGACAAGTTTGGAGTGCTCTCGAACTTCCAAAATTTGTAAAATGAGGCGATGACAGAGCAATCAGAAACTGTCAGCAACACTTTAAGCTGTCGAGGACATTCTGATCTAGATGGTAGGGAGTTGGCGCAGGAATTAAAGAATTTGCCTGAACTGCCATCTACGAGCATGACAGCACTTCAGCTGCTGACGTTTATCCATGAAAAGCAGCTCACAGAGATCTATCCCAACCTCTGAGTCGCCCTCAGGGTTGCTGTCACCCTTCCAATGACAGTGGCGGGTGCGGAGAGTTTTTCCAAGCTCATCAAGACTTACCTGATATCCACCATAATGCAAGATCGCCTCAGTGGTTTTGCTGTCATCAGCATTAACCATGCGGTTTCTGAGCAGATTTCCTATGATGAAATCATTGATGAATTTGCATCAAGGAAGACCAGGAGGATCAGGTTTTAATAGGAAAACAACTAGACCTAAAATTTCCAAACCAAATTTAAAATTCAGTTATTTGCTAGCTGGCAATCTTATTCCTTTATTAAGCTACATTGTGTGATTTATTAGTGTTTTTTATCTATCTATTTTGTGTGCAATATACATTGCATTGGAATATTCTAAAGAAGAAACGTGGCTTATTTGCCACAGTTCAGTCCACTGCAAGGATCAAAGGATAATCCGCCTCGAATGACTGTCGTAAAGGGTGGGAAAAGGGGGAAGCCAGAACATTAAAGTACTTCCTCAGTGTAGAGATATCTCTATGGTACTGAAGGGCATGCAGACCACTCTCACCCTATAGGGCAATAATAAGAGTAGATGGGCGAGCACCCAAGATAAGGCGCATGCCAGAATTATGCACTGTATCCAGTTTCTTCTTCAAGGTGAAAGAGGCTGAATCATAAACAACATCAGCATACTTTATTTTTCCAGAGAAATGATCAGTAAAAAGTGAGAAGTGTGGATTGATCTGCACCACATCTATGAGAGGCAACAGATTTTAATGAGTTCAGACGTTTCGTGCAAGATGTTACCAGGTAATTAATATGACAAGACCAAGTCAGTCTGGGGCTGTCAAGGACCACTCCCAAAAACTGGAAGGATGTGACCATAGCTACTGGGGTGTTACTAATTTGGATAATGGGATTCACTGAAACACTTTTGATGTGTAAAGAACATAATTTTAGAATTTTTTTTATTCGGGGAAAGACCCCAGATTCTGCACCAAGATGAAAACGTTTCAGTTGCTTTTTGCAACATCTGTTGGGCTTCTAAAGGGGTGTCACGTGCCACATAGAAAGCTGTATCATCAGCAAACTCTGATGATTGAACTGGATCAATAGTCAATACTTAGTATATCTGAGAGATATGCAGTGAATAACAATGGACTAAGAACAGAACCCTGGGGTACACCCTTTTTAAAGGGGAAAGGTGTTGAGTAAACATCATTAATTAGTACCTGAAAAGTGCAGTTGGACAAGAAGTTGTGTAACCATTTTAGTAATCTACTACGAATCCCCAAATTGCCTAACTTATAAAGTAGACCTCTATGGGAGATGGAATCAAAAGCTCGACTGAGGTCAAAAAATATAACAAGAACATATTTCTTCCATTGGAGAGCTGGCGTATGAAAGTTTCCAACCTCAGAAGTTGATCCACGGTGCTTCTCTTCTTACAGAAACCACACTGCGAATCCCGAAAAATGTGACATGTTTCAAAAATCCACAGCAACCGCTGATGGACCATCCTCTCTAGTACTGTACGCAAGCAGGATAATAAGCATATGGGACGATACGAAGATGGACTAGAAGGGTTTTTCTGAGGTTTGAGAATAGGGATCATTAATGTCTGTTTCCATGATGAAGGAAAGATTCCTTTGCTCAGGCTATCATTGAATGCTGATAATAGAAATGGCAAGTACTCCATTGGAAGATGACTAAGAAAATATTTATGTATATTATCCAGTCCCATTGCTCCACCTCTAGACTGTTCACATTTCCTTAAGGAGAATTGTAATTCCTGCAATGTAAAGTCCAGGTTATAATTCTCATTGTAATCAAGAAATAAGGAAGACTGCATGTCCCTGCAAAAATCCTCATCTTCAATAACTGCTATAGTCCCAAAAAATGAATGGAAGGTCCGCAAAACTTCAGCTTTGTCAAGTACATCACTTAGTATGGAACCATTTACAATGGGGTAAGTGAAGTGTGAATCCATACCCTTAATGATTTTCCTAATTTGAGTCCAAACCTCAATGGAAGGTGTAGTGAAACTGAGGTTTGAACAAAACCGACTCCATGATATTCTCTTTGCTTGACCAATAGTACGATGAGCTATAGCAGTTGCCTTATTTAGGAGGATCTTATTATATAGAGTTGGGTGATGAGAATAAAAACATTGAGCACGATGGTGGGTGGCCACTGCCCCACTGCAATCCTCTGTCCACCAGCATTTGTGGTATTCAGGAACAAAATTTCCTGTAGTCTTCTTCAGTGTGGAGGTACTTGTTTCCACTAATAAGGCTGTAAAGTGTTGGATTTTTTCATCTAAGGATCTTTCTATAGATGGAGCGTCAGGAAAAGCCCTAGACCAAATTCCCCAATCTATGTCACGTAGTTTCCAAGTTGGATGTTGTTTATGACGTGGATACTGGTGAGATTTGCAGAGCAGTGAGGACAGGAAAGTGGTCACTACCCAGACTTCCACCAACAGCCACAGTACAGTTAGGAACAAACCTACCTCTACATAAAGAGAGATCTAATGTTGAATAACTTCCATTATTAATGTTAAATCTTGTAGGGAGATCAACAGGAGTCAATAGCACAAAATTCGAAGAAAGAATAAAATTAAATAAATTTAAGGCAGTTGGTGTTGGAAAACCTGACATACCTGTATCTCAAGCCCTGTGTCTACCATTAAAATCATCACAAATAAAACCTTGTTGATCGAATTGACCAGCATAGTGTTCGAACTCTAAAGCGGTTAAAGGTAGGTGTGGATTATAAACTGTGAGTATATCTGAAGTACCACTGTTTACTTTTAAAGATAAAACAAGGACCTCGAGAACTCCTGCAGGGAAGGGATGGAGAGGTAATGGTCTAAAGCACAAATCTGAACGAATCAGAAATAGCAAACCCCCACCCCCTCGGCCAACCCTGTCTGCTCTGATCTGAGTGTAATTAATAAAAGTAGGCTGGAGTCTAGAGGTTAACCAGATCTCACAAACTGCCACTAAATGGGGTTTTTCAGTATAAATAAAAAGTTTAAATTCTGACAAGTTAGATTGGAGACTGCGGGCATTCCACTGAGCAAACAAGAGGTTAGAAACCTTAGGATGTGAAATATTAAGTGGGTTTACGAATTTGGACATGACGTTTGTTTGGGTGTAGGGCTTAGGTTTCAGTTTATCAAGGAACTTTGTCAGTTGGTCAGTTTTGAGATCAGTGTGAAAAGCATCATTAAATAAAGAAACAAAAGTGGATAATGTACTCAGTCTTCTTGGAGAGACTATTACCACTCTGAAGGGTGAAGCTGAATAAACTTAATTTAATGATGTCAGATGATAGAGCCATAGGTCTGAAAGGGGTAGAGGGTTCCCGGACCACAGCCCCATCATCCATCCCCACTCCAGGTGGCCTTTGGGACATTGCCACAGTCGATCCAGGTCTTCCCCTCACAACCCCACTTCAAGAATTCTGAAGGGGGGGAAGAGGGATTCACCACATCCAAGTTTGAGTCTCCTCTTTTGACACAATAGGTTTTGGTAGAACAGGAAAGTCATTACTTGGAAATGTCCTTTCTGAGGCTACATTAGGGTCTTGATTTCGAAGAACAGATCTAACTTCACTATAAGAAAGATTAGATGCAAGTTTGAGCCTCTCTATTTCCTGTGCAGTTCAAAAGCAAGAGCAGCCACTGAAACTAGCTGTATGGGGACCTGAACAATTGGCACAGATTTTATTAGTCTTTGGACAAGAGGAGACATGACTTCCAGAGCAATAAACACATCTCACTGTTTTTGACCTACAAGACTTAGCCATATGACCAAATACCTGGCACTTAAAACATTGAATTGGATGTGGTATAAACTGACAAACTCTATATGGTATATAGCCTATAAAGATCTTTGCTGGAAGAACCTGAGCATTGAAAGAGACTTTAACCTGTTGAATTGGAACATATGTAGAACCTGTTCTTTTTGTGAGTCTACTGACATAAACTTGCTATTGGATGACCATTATTAATTAACTAATCCTTAATAGCTAGTAGATCTTCCTCCAGATCTTCTAGTCCTATAACACCATGCACAATATGGGTGTCATTAACTAAAGAGTAATCCACCTCCCATGGGCCCAACTTCCAGGGAGTTCCCAAAAGCTGGGAGAGAAGGGCAGAGGTAGTTTTTATTTGCATTGTGCCAGAGCGTCTCTGGAAGACTGGTGCCTGCATACCCATTACCCAACCCATGGAAAGGCAAATCCCTTAGTGCTATGCTAAAAGCCAAAGGTCTTGATGCAAAAGATATATCTTGATTCTTAAGAGTAACCCTATATAAAAAGGAAGCCTTCACCTGGTCTGAGAGCTCTGAATCTATATGGGTCATAGGTCCAGTAGGAGGAGCCCAGCTAGGCCCAACATTGACCAGTCCCTGGAGACCAGATTGGGGTTAATATTCGATTTTACTCCCAGTCACAAGCAGTTGAACAAGCTTTATATATTGAATTGCCATTAAAAACTGACTAAAAAATATATATATTTTATGTTGTGCAAATTTGTTCAAATGCACGGTACTTTTTTAATAAAATATATTTCCTGTTTTGGCTATAATATACTTTTTTTCATAAAATATTTTTCCTAATTGGGCTATTTTTTTGCTACTCTGCGACTTAATTAGTTTGTTGTTTTCTGTTCTGGCTATTTTCTTTTTCTAATTGGATTCAGTTTGGTGGTGTTTGTGATACAATTATGACATGCCATTCATGTGATTTTGACTTGGAGAACTTGATTCGTCATATGCCCTAGATAAAGACAAAGCATTGGAAGTTTTCATCAATTACGGCGTTATTCTCTCATCCTTAACTTGCCCAAACTGTGACAGTGAGTGCCTAATACGAAAAGATCAGAAATTGAATGCCCGGCTAGGTCAACTGTACACCCTTGATGATTGGTTAGGTTAAGTCGTGTTATTTTCGTTAGTTTAAACGAAAATGACGAGAGCAAACTTTTCTGATTAATTTTGAGGTGTTTTGCACGTTTCCTGTGGTAATGCGTTGTTTACGAGATCTCGTAACATGAACATATCCTATATGTTTGTTACAATATCTCAAAAACTATGCATTTGCACAGGAAACCAATGGCAGATTCGTGCAAAGCACCTCAAAATTGACCAGAACAGTTTGCTGTCATTATAAAACCAGACTGGGAGTAAAATCGAATATTTACCCCGATTAGGAAGAAACACTTCCCCCAGCCACATCAGCATCACTAGGCCCATCCACCTCTCTACTCCTAACCTTAAATGGGGGCGAATGGAAAGAAGGGGAGAGCACTTGATAACCGATGGAGCTAAAGAGACATCCTCCTCCGAATCAGATTCATGCAACCTTTTACTTCGCAACCTCTCGACATCCCAACTGGTAGCCATATCGGAACAAGGCGAATCCCCAGAACTCAGCCTAGGAAAAAAGCCCGAGCTGAGCTGAGCCGAGGACCCCTAACACAACGGACCTAACCTATTCAGAGACTAGAAGGATACAATTAGAAAGTGATAGTCGAAATCGTAATTAACAATCGAAAGAAGTTTTAGGTATGAATCTTAGTATATGGGCCTAGGCCTAATTGGCCAAGCCTAAACCCTTTGATGTAACACTTAGACTAGGCACTTACTGTAAGAAAAGTGGACTATTAAATTTGTTGGCTACACAATAAGGGTGTAAATTGTATAACCAAGCCTTAATCTAAATGGTTTCAGTAATAAATTTTTTACTTTTGTTTACAAGCTATTCTAGGTACGTGATGTGATGAAATGTCGGAGGTCTAGCCTTTTCGACGGCACCTCCTGATGTCTTCATCCTCTGTGCTGTGCTTTAACCATTTGATATCGTATTTTCCAGAATTTATATATCTGTTTTTTTGTGGTCTATATTTTCCTTCCTAAAGATAAACCCCCATAATTATCTCCTCTTTGTCTGCCATGAAAGGCTGTTGTAATTCGATGGCTTTTACTCTCTCCTCCCTGTAGGCACTACAGTCCAACAAGAAATGCTCCAGGTCTTTTTTGTATGTACACATGGGGCATTTGGTGTCCCCTCCTAAAATCTATTTCTGTCATTAAGTTCTAAATTATTTGCCCTACATCTGTACAATATGGTTGAGGCTGGGGTGTTATCATATATATCCTCCGTGTATCCAGTGTTTCTTTTCTATTTCCTATATATTTTTAAACTTTTAGGTATTCTGTATTTATTCTCAAGTCACTCATATATCCCTCAACCTCCTTCATCCACTTCCTTCCTGTTTCTTCTTTTACTTTTCTAAATATTTCACCTACCAACCTGCCTGTGTCATTTTTCAAGATACTTTTTACATAGTTGAGCTTTCCTTTCATTATTCTTGTTCGCATCATTGATACCCCTATTTCTCCCCTCAAACCACTCACAGCCACACTTCTTCCTGCTGATAGTATCGTTCTGCGTACTCCATTCTCATATTTCTGTAGCTGTCGAATTTCTGTTTTGTTTAGTTCTATAATACGGGGCTCCAATAAACCTTAGCCCCCCCCCCCGCCCATGGCCCTAAACCATTAGAGGTACAGTAAAACTAAGCATACCTTACAAAAGAGAATTTAATCCTGCATTTAATGAGAAACAATTAAAACTTGGTGTTCCCGCCATTGGCTTCCAAGACAGCCTGAATTCGCTTTGGGTAGCTTGCCAAAAGTGACGTGAATAGATCTTGTGGTTCTGTCCCCTTAATAGATTTTTGTTATGACTTCTATTATGTTTGGGTGAATCTTACATCTCATGAGAGCTTCCATTAGTTTTTCTTTTTTAACCGAATCAAAAGCTTTTGGGAAGTCAATTGCTGCCACTATCAAGGGTTTTCTATTTCTGTAGCTATTTTCTATACAATATTTCAAAATATAGATATTATCTTCTATTCTTCTCCCTGGTGAAAATCCAGCTTGCGTATCCTTGTCCTCATTATTCCTAGTTAGGTGTTCCTCTATCTTCGCTTTTATGATAAACATGAACAGCTTGTATGCTACATCAGTTAATCCTATTGGTCTTAGGTCTGTTCTTCTTTGGCACCATTACTGTTTTTGACATTTTCCAATTCCTTGGTAGTCTCCCTGTTCTCAGGATCTGGTTGTAGCAGTTTGCTAATGCTTGGGTGCACACTTCACTCTTTCCCAATGCCTTGAAGAATTCTAGCTTTAAACCATTTGTTCCAGCAGCGTTCCTATATTTTATACTTTTTAATCCTTCTTTTATCTTCTCTGTTGTTATAATAGGTTCATCCATATATCTCATCACACTTCTCACCTCTAACGCCATATCTATATGTTCTCTCAGAGTAAGTGGTATTTGGTATTCTAATGTTCCTATTATCACTCCTTGGTCATCTTTGTCACGTCTTTCTTGTATCTTAAACTCCATACTTATATGGTCTCTTAGGCTGGAGGGTAGGGTATGTTTCTCACTCACCATGACCTCTCGGGCAGAATCATTCTGTCTGTACCTATCTATAAATTCTGCCTTCATATCCCCAGTCCAGACTGTATCCAATTTATTTGGATGTTTCTGGTATATTCCTAACCAGGAGCCTTCAAATTTCCTATCTGCCTCTTCAAGTGCCAGTTTATTTCTTTGTTCGTTGTTTAATTCTATTTGTCTTCCTCTTTACCTCCTTTCCTTTCAGCTCGTAGATATGCTCCCATAATTTATCACCTCCTGCCCTCTTTTATCTCCTCACTGACTTTTTTCTCATGCTTATATATTTCATCCTTTATCATTATCTGGACTTTCCTTTTTTTGTTCCATATACTTCTGCTGGAAGTGTGCTTTTTCTTCCCCACATGTATTTCGCTTTTTTTCTATTGTATTCCTCTCTCTTATTCATAGGTCCTTAGGCCAATCTCAACCAAGCTCGGCAGTATTTTTCAAAATAGTTAGCGGAACAGAGAGCGCCGCTACATTTTTAGGCAATATTAGGCGCTAACCGCTAAGCGATAATATAAATTAAAATGAATAGAGTCTTAGAATGTTATTCTCTATATTACGTTGCTTTTTGTGCATAATGCTGAACGAAGAATGTATAATAATAAACAGTTTCCTGAAATGAGTATGTGAAGGAAGACAGTCTTTCCAATAAATAAGTTTAATTATAAATATCAAATTATGCAATTTTCTTGAATACCCAATAATCATTTTAAAGATATAATTTTCTTCCCATTTGACACTACAAAAGATAACAACAAATAGCGAACACACACAACTATATACAACTGCATTATTATATTATTATTATTATTATTATTATTATTATTATTAATAAAAGTAGTACTTAGCTATACATTTCATAAAAATTAGCGCCAAAATTAGCGTTAGCGGCGCTATAGGTTAATATGTTTTAAATGACATATGCTGAACCTGTAAATCAAAATAACTTTTTATGAGGTAGTTTTAGGCGCTTTATTCAAATTTGGGTAATTATGTCTCAAATGACATAGACTGAAGTTGAAATAAAAAAATGCATTTTTGTAGTGTATTTTGGTGTGCTCTGTTCAAATATAACCTTCATTTCTTGTGCAAATGAACAGAAATACGTGTTTGGGCTATGCAATGACAACAGGGCCGGCCCTAGCTTCTGAGGCCCTGTGCAAGATGGTTGGGGGCCCCCCCTTACACAACCCTCCCAGGGCCCCACATATGTTTGATTTTCTTTGAGGACATCTTGATAAAAGCAAACACCCAATATTTCATATATATATATATATATATATATATATATATATGTAAAAGTAAGATAAATCAGTATTAGTGTTCCGCTTTTATTATTTAAAGAATTACATTCAAAATTCCAACGTACAGTATAAATTTGAAATGATTTTAATGTGGAGAAAATAATAAGCAATGGCGGAAAATAAAATTGACAATTGTAAATATAGTTTGATAAAATGATAAATAAGAGAAAAGAAGAAATAAAGGAAAATTGTTGAAGCCAACTGCAACTATGATTAGAAAAATTAACAAAAAACCTCAGTTTGTCAAACCATAAATACCAGTACTCTGAAATGCTTATAATCTGTACCTCCTTGATTTTCTCGAGGCAAAATCTTCAATAACACTATCATGAGACAGCTGTTTGCTGATCTCTTGATTAATACTGATGATAGCGAGTCCACTGAGGCGATCTTGTGCCACTGTGGATTTGAGATAAGTCTTTATGAGCTTTAGATTTGAAAAGCTTCTTTCTGCTGATGCCACTGTCACTGGGAGAGTGCGAGCAATCCGAAGTGCTATCCAAAGATTGGGATAGATTTCTTTCAACTGTTTTTGTTGAAGGTAACTTAGGAGTCCAAATGCTGTCATGTTGTCTTTCAACTCTTTCGGCAAATTTGGAAGATTCCCAATTTTTTGGCCAGATCTCTCCCTCATCGCTCGTTTTTATAAGTTTGGTGATGCTATAGCAACTAAAAATACGAAGAGCAAATTAATTTTGGGAGTACCCTCTAATTGATGGGGGACCCTGTGCAGCCGCACCTAACTGCGGCCGGCCCTGAATGACAGCTGTATTTCTGTTCATTTGCACAAGAAATGAAGGTCATATTCGAACAAAGCACACCAAAATACACTTGAAAAATATATTTTTACATTTTATACAATAAAGCATAACCTAACATGTTTATGTTACGAGATCTCGTAAACGACGCATTATCACAGGAAACGTGCAAAACACCTCAAAATTAGACCAGAAAAGTTTGCTCTCGTCATTTTCGTTTAAACTAACGAAAATATCACGACTTAACCTAACCAATCATCAAGGGCGTACAGTTGACCTAACCGGGCATTCAATTAACCTAACAGGTTAATATTGGTTATTTCACCTAAATATCAGTTAATATTCGTCTTTTCACCTACTCACGCACGGTTAAAACAGTACATATCGAATTGCCATTCAAAACTGACTAAGAAAATATATATCTTGTGCAAATTTGTTCAAATGTACTTTTTTAATAAAATATATTTCCGGTTTTGGCTTTTATGTACAGTGCGTTCGAAAAGTCGCTCCGCAGTCAACCAACACTAAAAAAAAAAAGTTTGACAACAAGTGTAGACAAGTTGCTCTGTGCCTGCAATATGGTGGAAAACACTTTCAACACATGCTGTAAAGTCAAAAGGTTATGTAATAAAATCACTAAATCACGGTTGAATGAAAAATGTAGTTTTTCAACTTCCTATGCGTTTAACATAGCACTGCGGAGACTTTTCGAACGCACTGTACTTTTCATAAAATATTTTTCCTGATTCGGCTATTTTTTTGCTACTCTGCGACTTAGCTAGAACAAACACCAAGAAACTAATTATTTATTTTTTTTTTTAATTGGGTTCAGTTTGGTGGTGTTTGTGAAATTTAGACTGAGAACTTGATTCGTCATGTGCCCTAGATGAAGACAAAGCATTGGATGTTTTTATCACTTACGGCGTTATTCTCTATCCTTAACTTGCCCGAAATGTGACGATGAGTGCCTAATACAAAAAGATAAGAAGATATTTAGGTGAAATAACCAATATTAACCCGTTACGTCAATTGAATGCCCGGTTAGGTCAACTGTACGCCCTTAATGATTGGTTAAGTCGTGATTATTTCGTTAGTTTAAACGAAAATGACGAGAGCAAAACTTTTCTGATTAATTTTGAGGTGTTTTGCAAGTTTAATGTGGTAATGCGTCGTTTACGAGATCTCGTAACATAAACATGTTAGGACTAAGGTTATGCTTTATTGTATAAAATGTAGTCAAATATATATTTTTCAAGTGTACAGTGCCCGCGAAAAGTATCCGATCACTCAAGAAAATACAATATTTTCCCTTGATATTCAGAGACACATAATTCACTTTCTATTTGTTCTAGCGACATCTGGTAACTTGAGGTTGCTCGCTGATATGAGAGCTATCCAACGCATTCTCAAATAGTGTTCTGGTAGCCTTCGTTGCGGGTGGCTGTGTCTCAAAGTTGTCAGATTTCACTGTTTGTATAAATTTATTGATATTTTGTTATTTTTTACAGAAAGTGGTGTAAATAAAATTTATATATAATGTGTGCTAAAAAACAACTTAAGAGTGATTGTCGAGGTGCTATTGTTGCTTTGCATACATGTGGGAAATCACAGAGACAGATAGCTAAGGAATTAAACATATCCCAAAGTACCGTTAATTTATGGGTTTCACGGGCTAAGAACAATGCCGGCCTAACCACGCCAGTCCCTAAAAAACGATCTGGCAGACCGAGAAAACAAATTCACGAACAGACAAACTTATGAAACGTTTAGTATTGAAAAACCAACAATAACTGCGAAAGAAATAAAATTTAATATGAATAATTTGTTATCTGGTGTTTCTGAACGAACTATCCAGGAGCGGCTCCAAAAAGAACTCGGATTACCATCTCGCCATGCTGCTAAGAAACCGTTCATTAATGAAAAAATGCGTAAAAAACGTGTCGCATTTTGTAAAAATATATTCATTGGACTGTTGATGACTGGAAGAAGGTTTTATTTAGTGATGAGTCGACATTTTTGACATTCAGAAGTTGTCCAAAAAAGGTTCGCCGGCCCATTGGCTCAAATAGGATGGACCCTAAATACACCCTAAAGACAATGAAACACCCTCCAAGTGTGATGGTTTGGGGTTGTTTCGGTTACTATGGGCGTGGAAACCTATATTTTCTTCCGAAGAACACAACTATGAATGGTGCACGGTATTTAGCAATGCTACAGGATAAACTTCCAATGGCAATGGCAATCCAAAGGACAAAAACATACATGCATGATGGTGCACCATGTCACAGGGCCAAAATAGTGACAAAATGGATTACTGACAATAAATTTGATATTTTGGATTGGCCTGGTAATAGTCCAGATCTCAATCCGATAGAAAATATGTGGCTAATAATAAAAAATAAGGTTGAATGCCACGACACTGGCTCAGTCGAAAAATTACAAGAAGCCATCAAAAAGGTATGGTGCAAGGAAATATCAGTGGAAGTTTGTCAAAACTTGATTAAATCCATGCCAAAACGTCTAGAACAAGTCATCCAAACCAAAGGACAGATGACAAAATACTAATATAAGGTTAGTATACATTTAAACATTGTTTTTTATGTAAAAAATACAAATTTCCAGGGTGATCGGATACTTTTCGCGGGCACTGTATTTTAGTGGGCTTTGTTCGAATATGACCTTAATTTCTTGTGCAGATGAACAGAAATACAGTTGTCATTACATGGCCCAAACACATATTTCTGTTCATTTGCACAATGGTTATATTTGAACAGAGCACACCGACGAAATACACTAGAAAAATATATTTTTCATTTCAACTTCAGGCCATGTCATTTGCGACATAATTACCGCGCACAGCTCTGGATATTTCTAGTCAAGCAGTACTACCAACCGGAAGTTGAAAAAATTAGAGTTAAGTGGGTGACATTTAAAAGAAACGGAAGAAGTATTAAGTGGATGGTTATTTAAATATTTTTTATTCTAAAATTTGTAACAGTATAATGAATACATACGTTACAATATGAATTGAATGCACATAGACATTGGCCACGAGCACATATAAGGAAATGGCTTCTGCTCAGGGTCTCCCAGCCTTCTTGTACGACTTAGGTTAGGTGGGTGTTGGCTTAATGGCGTCGACATCTCTCTTGTGTGGCGATGAAGAAGCTTGATTAGTTGCATTTTAATCATGTGTTTCCTAATAGCTTATGATGTAATTTAATGTGAACTGTGACACAGTTCAATATAATTTAAATTTAGTGTGTGTTCAACATATTAGAGTTATACCTATACCTCTACTATAAATGAATCGTGCTAGCTTCTACCTACTAACACGAACAGCGAGGTGAAAAAGGTAAGCGTATTCACTACGCCTTAGCATAACGGACATAACAATAATGGGCAAAACTTTGTCTCTAAACAGTAAACATCGTCTGAATAGTAGAATCCATAACAGCTTGATAATATGTTAAAATAGACTAAACTAGGTTAGGTTAGGGCCATATAGACACTCAAAAGACATTGTCTGGATAGTGGTTTTAGGATCTTTTCGGTTTGACGGCCTGTAATATTTTTTAATATTACTTGTTTTTATTATCCAGTTTTAATCGAGGATTTCAAAAATAACATTCATGTTTTAGAGAAACAAATAGTGACGCAGTTATATGTAATTTAACAAATTTAAAAATATATTTTGAACCGAATTTGGATCTTTTGGTTTGACGGCCGGAGGAAAAAAAAAAGTCATGGCTACGGGACGGTCAAATTCTAGACTCTACCAACTGGTTAGGTTAACTGAATGCTCAGTTAGGTTAACAGAATGCCCGGTTAGGTCAACTGTACGCCCTTGACGATTGGTTAGGTTAAGTCATGATATTTTCGTTAGTTTACTGTCAAAACAAACGAAATATGACAACCTAACCAATCGTCATGAGCGTACAGTTGACCTAAAACTTTCAGGGATTTTGGAATCTTAAAGCGTTTATGATATTCTCTAAACTAAAATGTATATCTGTTTCTCTAAAACATGAATGTTATTTTTTAAATCGTCGATTAAAACTGGACAATAAAAAACAAGTAATGTTAAAGAAAATATTACAGGCCGTCAAACGGAAAAAATCCGAGTTTTACTTAATCATCATATATAGGCTTACTTAACTCGGAAAACCCAGGTTACTTGTAATTATAGGCTTATGATGCTTAGGTCTAAATTACTCAACCGTATGGTACATATTTAATATAGTTGCTATATACCATAAACTCCACACTTGGTACAGTAGGATTCTTCTCATCTTGCATGCAAAATAAATGAATAAAAACTAAATATATGGACAAAAATATCAGTTTTGCAACATTACAATAATTTTAACAGAACATGGATCTTTTCCGTTTGACACATGGTTCGATTTTATTTTAAATTTCTACCCAGACGTAGTTTTGCATGCCGATTACGAAAATCAGAACCATTTTTTGGAGAAATTAATAATAAAAAAAGTTACAACTAGCCTAAGACCCGCCCTTCGTGCGGGTCGCGGGTAGCAAAAATTAACCAAACTATCACGACTTAACCTAACCAATCGTCAAGGGCGTACAATTAACCTAAAACAATAAATAAAAAACAATATCACGACTTAACCTAAACGTTCCTGAGCGTGACCGACAAACGTTCCTCAGCGTGACCGACTGACAAACTGAGCGGGACGGACTGACTGACAGACATTCCTGGGTGTTTATAGTATTAATAAATAAATAAAAAAAAATTTATTGTTTTTATTTATTTTTTAGGTTAATTGTACGCCCTTGACGATTGGTTAGGTTAAGTCGTGATAGTTTGGTTAATTTTTGCTACCCGCGACCCGCACGAAGGGCGGGTCTAATAAAATACTTTAAAGGGTTGTAACTTTTTTATTATTAATTTCTCCAAAAAATGGTTCTGATTTTCGTAATCGGCATGCAAAACTACGTCTGTGTAGAAATTTAAAATAAAATCGAACCATGTGTGTCAAACGGAAAAGATCCCAGAACATTTTACTATTTGACAAAGAATAATTAAAATATTGATATTTAATGTAATATAAATTTTGCAGGAGTTCAACGTCACCTTCAGTTCAGGTGTACCGTCCTTTGCTTGAAGATTTCCATGGTTCTTGAAAACTTCAGTGAATGTAAATAAATTCCAAATAAACCAGTCTAGGTTTTGCTGTATCCTTATTTTGCATTGGTACTGCGAATTCACTTCAAGACTCGAATGAAAAAGTGTTTTTGTGTTAAAGGATTACCCCAATTCCTCTTTCGAAAATCGACGGTAGCGATTGTTTAAGATCATTACTTTTTATATATATTTTTTTCTCGTATGGCTAAAATTAAAACTTCTCTCTCTTTTGGCAGTCATAACAAACTTCATCAAATTGAAATCCAACCAATCCAATTTTTTATTTATTATATTAGTTTATAGTAAAGTGTGTGTGATCCAGTTCTCCTTGATCTTGAATAATAGGGTGGAGTGAAAAAATCAAAAGTGTCAGGATCAAAATTGAGGGGATCTAGATAGTTGTCTTTTGTCCAGGATTAAACTTTAAAACTGATTTTGGGTGGTTGCAACTGTGACTGCTACCAGCCAATTTATACAAATTGTATGTGCTAGTGACCAAAATTTGAACCCAGTGACTTATCTCGGGTTCTGGACATGAGAGAAAGACAATTTAAAAACTGTTTGATGTATTTTTTACCTCTGAAGCAGATTAAATCATTTGCAGAGGGCTGCAGGCTCAATAATGCATCAAACAATCCATATTTATATTATTTTTCACCAAAAATTGCCATTTTCAGCCTTTTTTTTTTTTTGCAAATTTTTTATACAATTTGTGGTAAATATTAGTGATGCACCGATGAATCGGCATCGGCATCGGCCAAATTTGGCCGATGATGTGGCCGATTATATGAAGATATGACTTTTTTTCAAATTTCAACCAAAGACCTTTCATGAAAGTTATAAATAATATTACACATTATATTTATGGACAATATTTTTGCTTTGGAATATAGGTATTAGAATTAGATACTCTGCTAGATATATCCTAATGTGCTTATGTGTAAGAGAGGCTAGCTTCCAAAATGTGTTAGATAGGAATAAAATAGTTGTTCAATAACCTAGGCATCATGAAATACTGATTACTGAATTTTTTTATTAATTATTATTATTTTGATTTTCAGTTTTTGCAGAGCACCTAGATATGAGAAATATTTCATTGCTTGGAAAATATATCATTAGTTATTTAATTCTGTAAATTCCATTCCCTTCCAATTTAAATTCTTTTGCATAATAAATACTGAAAACTGAGTCGCAATAATCAATAACTTTTTATTAACAATAAAATAAGCAAATAATAATATTTAATATTTAATAATATAAATTTGGTCAGGTAACTATAATTAAAAAGCTTAAAAGTGATAATGGCTGGTGCGAGCTCCACCAGTTCAATTCCAACAAAAACCACGAGTTGGGTGTGGAAGCATTTTACTGTCAGTCGCGATGACGACTCATTTGCTATTTGTGGTGAATGTAGCCAAAAATTATCCAGAGGAATCGAGGGAAAATAAAGGAAAACTTTCACAACCACAAATATGTTACAACATATCAAAACAAAACATAAGGGCATTGCAAATTATGAAGAGCAACTTAAAAAGAAGGAAGATGAAAAGAAAAGGAAAAATACCAATCCACCCGCGGAACACTTAAAAAAGGAACTTGCAAGTACAAGTGCTACGCAGCAAACCCTTTTTGAAACTTTTGAAAGGAAGAAAATTTGGGATATTAATGACCATAAAGCAACAGCAATTCATAATTTGAGAGGAGAAGTGATTGCCACTGATATCCAGCCCTTTTTAATAGTTGAAGATATAGGGTTTCAAAGACTTTTGAATCATATCTGCCCCAACTACTCTATTCCAAGTAGAAAGTACATAACAGAGACTGTGTTTGAAAATATATATGATAAGGTTAGGAAAAAGATACAAGATGCAGTAGATGAGGCATCTTTCATTTCATTTACATTTTACAACGGATGGGTGGACTGCTACCACGGCTAATTTATCATTCATAAGTTTAACTGGTCATTGGTTAACTACAGATTTTGAACAAAGAACAGCCATCTTAAAGGTAACTCCGTTTGATGAGTCCCATACAGGAACAAATATAAGTGAGTGCATTCAAAATGCTATGGATGACTTTAAAATTCCATCTTCAAAAGTTCATGTAATTACTCGTGACAATGCCGCAAACATGGTGGCAGGAGTAAATCAAACTGAATATCACGCATTACTTCGTTTTTTGCACGCATTACAACTCGTTTTAAATGATGCCATATTTGTTCAAAAATATGTTTTGAACATATGTTCAGTGTGCAAAACTATTGTTGGTCATTTCAACCATTCTCCATCCGCATTTGACACGTACAAAAAGTATCAAGATCAATATGGTGTGCCCAATCACAAATTTATTCAGGACCTATCAACAAGATGGAATAGTCAATTATTTATGTTAGAGCGAATTTTGGAACAAAAGCGAGCTTTGATTCCATATCTTTGTGATCACCCTAAACTGAGATCTTTGGAAAATAACCAATGGCAACTTCTGGAGAACTGGTTCATATTCTAAAAAATTTCAATGATTTGACAAAGGTTTTAAGTAAACGAGAAGCATTAGCTTCTTCCATCATTCCTACCATAAAGATAATGGATAGCTTTTTCAAGAAAGCTGAAAAATCACAACAATTTACAGGATTAGGTTCAACTATTTCTGTTTGGCAAACTTCATCAAAGGAAAGATTTCATAAATACTTAAAAGATAGAAATACCATTCTAGCCACTTTTCCTGATCTTAGATATGACTAAATTCTTTGAAAAGGAAGATTTTGAAAGAGACATCAATGACACACTGATTACTTGGATGACGGAGGATGTACGAGTAATACATCAATCAAACTCAAAACACTGCGGGTGATTCTTCAATTGGTACTTCACTCACAAATTTGGGGCAACCTGAAAGTGAGATAAGTGATACTGAAGGTTTCAGTTTTGATTTTTCATCATGCTACGCAGATTTTGTTCAGGAAAAAGCTAAGAAGACACCAAAATCCAAGAGAAAGATTGAATCTAAAGATTCTGAAAAAAACACCACCATCACTGAAATAAAAGCAGAAATAAAGAGGTATTTGGAACACAATCTCATTGGACCAACAGAATGCCCTTTGATTTGGTGGAAGAAACATGGGTCAAATTTTAATATTTTGTCTCGTTTGGTGTCTAAATACTTATCTCCTCCATCATCTGTTGAGAGAGCGATTATTTAGCTGTGGTGGTCAGGTTTACTCTCCCAGAAAAAACAAGCTAAGTGCATCCACTGGGGAAATGGGGATGTTTTTGCATCATAATTTACCATTACTAAATTTTAAATATCGAAAGGACTTGGGATGAGGAACAGTATTTTAAGGAAATAAAAAGGAAATACGAGTTTGTTTAAAAACTAATTGAGCTTTTCATTTCTTTGTTTTTTTGCAAATAGGGTGTCTTTTTTTTTGCAAAGATTCATTTAGTGTACTGAGCATTACGAGTTATGACTTTAGAATTTTATACATATGCTTCTCTGAAGCCATAATTTGTTTAATTAACTGTAAAGACTCGCTAAGTTTAGTTATAGATCTGAATTGTATTCTCTTTTGTTTGATTTTTAAAAATAAATAATTTAATGTGGGAGGATCGGATGGCTGTAAGGGGTGATGAGGAGGCCATTATAAAAAAAAATAAAGTTAAAAATATTGTATAATAAACACACTTGTTAGATTTGTGTATATATTCATGATCTTTGTTGAAAGATAGCTAGGGGGTACCTACTGTATTATTGCACCATACATAAAATTATTATTTTCACCTTTCTCTATGAAAAGGTGAAAAACTAGAAAACGAAACAAAGATGTCATAAGTTAGTTGTAATGAAGGTTTTATGTAAAAACGATTTTCTTTGAGTAAAATGGGCAAATAACTGAATTAATCAGAACTTCAGTAGGCCTATTAGGTGTTCTCTGTTCCTCTATTTTTTATTCAAAGTTTTGAAACAAAATTCTAGTTAAAACGAAAAATTCAGACTCAAAATCAGGTTACAGCTATTATGATGATATTACTCCATTATAATAACTAATATATTAATCTACTGTACACTCGGTACTGCAGATGGTAAGCTGGCTAGAGAAGGATATATAAAAAATTAATAATTTGATACCAACATAACAAGAAATCTTCAAAAATTTTAAGTTTTTGTTTATTAAATATAATCGGCATCGGCTAAAATTTGCCATCGGTGCATCACTAGTAAATATGTACAATTTTCTACTGAAAATATTACAAATCAACTTAAAATTAATCTAAAGTATCACTCATTAAACAAAGTAATAAAAGATAATCATCTAAACAGCTTCAATATCTTCATCTGAATCAATTATCAGGTCACCACCTTCGAAGACATTGTCTATCACTGTTTCAACTGATTCATTCCCTCTGACCAAAAGTACCTTGTTAACTGCGATGTTGCGGATTTGTGGGTCTGAATCGGCAAGCATGGCAATTAATACATTCTCAGGGTGAGCATAGTATGCATTTCAGTAGAGGGTTTTTAGGGCTATCTCCCTGGCTTCCTTGTGAGAAAATTTCAGGATCTATTGGAGCATATAAAAGTTCTTAGCACCATCTATGCATCGATACTACTCCTTGATCTGGAACCAACTTGGAAAATAGACGAAGATACAAAACTGCAAGTGTGACCAGAACTTTGGAAGGCTTCCTTTGAGATGTATAAATCTGAGGATTACGATGCCAGAGTCAACCACTTTGAATGACAGATCAGTCGAACTTCAAGGGGCTCAAGATCAGGATCAACACAGCCAAGCATAACAGCCATACAGATTCTGAAGCATAATACTGATCAGTGCTGAGGTCCTCCAGTACTTCGTTAGGAATAACTGGAAATTTTGAATTCCTAATTGGCTTGAATGAAATCACATCCCACTGAGATATACTTCCATCAAGTTCAACCCCTATCTTTCCTGAAAATGAGTCTGGGTTCTTTGTTGTTCCATCCAGAGTAACAAAGACGTGAAGCGGGAGCTCATTACAGTGTAGTAGGCAAATGCTCCACTGCAAAGGTCTACCAAACAGTTCTTCCAGGCATCTGATAGTTCCACCATTTGAACTGGTCATTGTATTAGTCCCATCAGATCCTATCATGGCAAGTTTGGTTTGTAATTCAGTGTCTTTGAGGGCCTTGTATATCTCTGTTGCAATAGTCAATCCCTTGCCATTACTTGGAGTCACATGTGAGAGGTAGAAATCACCTGAAATAGTATTCAGAAATTAGAGAGAATTTTTTAAATATTTCAGGGTTTATATCTATTTTCCAATTTCTGTATCCAAAATTCATCTTAATAAATATTTTGAGTAATATCTAATGCAAAATAAAGATCAAAATTTTAAATCTTACCAGGTTCTCCTACAATATTTGCCATTCACTTCAACTGTCACTATTGTTGCATCTTTGCGACCATCCACATAAATACATCCCTCTCCTTTACGATATTTTTCACGTTCTCTTCTCGGCTTGTTCCTGCCAGGGATGGGGTCAAATACTCTTGTATTTATATTTGAAGGTATTTTAAATACCTTTGGAAAGTATTTGTATTTGTATTTTGAGATTTCCAATTAAAAGTGTTTGTACTATTTGTATTTGAAATATTTTGAAAAGTATTTAAAACTTCCAAATACTTTTGAAATACTTTTTCCAATAGTTATACAAATTCCTATAACATTTTGTCCTAGCTTTCATTGTTGAACATTTAAAAATAAAAATATTGATAGGTATTATAGCTTTGTAGGTTATCTACAAGACCCTTATCTTTGGCAATATATATTATACAGTACGTAATTGTGTGTTGGACTGTTGGTTACCCTGGAACAGAGTTTACATTTAGGTTGCTTTGTGAAATTTAGTCAGTTCTTACTTGAACAGTACTGGTATTTGTATTTGTAAAACTGTTTGACATTCTTATAATAGAGACGTAGGGGGGAGCATTAGTTATTACAAAAAAATTTATATAAATAATTTATTTCTTTATCAAAGGATACCCAATTCGAGCGGAGATGGTATGCTCTGTGGACAAAGATTTTAATTGAATTTACTTTACATTTAAAGGGAATATAACTAAAATAATTAGTACCCAATCCTGTATACTGTATGTAGGTTTTCTGTATACCGAAGTGTGAAAGTTATTTTTCTTTGATATTGAAATATCAAGAAAACTTAGCGTGTCATCAACTTCTTTATCTACTGTAAACCTGATGTTTGCATGTTGGAATTCAAGTATGTTAAAAATGACTACCTGATCTTGACTATCAAAAAGCATAAATGTGTCATCAACATATCTTCTATAAAAAATAGGCTTAAATTCTATAGGGCATTGTTCCAGCCACTTCTTTTCATGGTAGCAGAGGAATGCATTTGCTAAGATGGGTCCCACTGGACCACCACCCATTGCTACTCCATATATATTTGGCTAAAATTATCGAAGTATTTCCAAATGAATATTCCCATCAATGCTAAAAACTGGTTGTATAACACCCCTTTTTAAAGGGGGTGATCCTACACTAGCAACAAATTACAGGCCGGTGTGTTCATTATCTGTGTTCAGCAAAGTTTTTGAAAAAATTGTAAAAAGTAGAATGCAGCGATATTTAGAATCCTACAATTTATTCTCTCCAAATCAATATGGCTTCCGTAATAATAAAACAACGGAAATGGCTATTTTAAATTTTATGGAAAATGTAAATATAGCTGAGGAGAACAAAGAAATAATATCAATATTTATGGATTTGAGTAAGGCGTTTGATGTAATAGACCATAATATTCTACTTAATAAATTATATTGTTACGGCTTTAGAGGAGCAATCAGTGATTGGTTTAAAAGTTATTTGTCCAATAGATATCATTTTGTATCAGTAAATAAGGTTTGCTCAACTGAAGCGCTTGTCAAACATGGTGTGCCACAGGGCTTAGTTCTGGGTCCACTGTTATTTTTATTATATATAAATGACCTTCCACGTTCATCTGATATACTGAACTTCATAATGTTTGCAGATGATACAACTCTCTCTTTTTCTTGCAAAGATCTTAATACAGCTAAGAATCTATTTCATTTAGAATTCATCAGTGTAATGAAATGTTTGACCACCAATAAACTCTTCCTGAATACCAGTAAAACAAATTTCATGATTTTTACTAATAAAAGAAATGTATATCTTGATGAACTTAATGTTCATGAAATCGCCATAAAGGAGTGTACTGTAACAAAATTTCTTGGTGTAATGCTAGATAAGAATTTGCAATGGAGTGATCATGTAAATTATATCGCGAGAAAGATTTCAAGGAGCGTTTCTATAATGTTTAAACTTAGAAATGTAGTCCCTAAACAAGTTTTATTGGCTCTTTATCATACTCTTGTTCTTCCTTATATAACATACTGCACCCTTGTTTGGGGAAACTCCGCTAACAACGCATTAAATGGTATCTTTGTCATCCAAAAACGAGCAATAAGGTTATTATCTGATGCTGATTTCCTTGGTCACTCTAGTGCATTATTTAAAGAGCTAAACCTACTAAAGCTCAACGATATAACCAAACTGGCACATTTTATTTTTATTTACAAGTGTAAGAACAAAATCATTAATTTGCAATGGGTAAATAGATATTTTGTAACTCATCAAGAAATCCACTCGCGTCAGACCAGAAATAGATCAAAGCTTGTTATACCTCAATTTAGATTGTCTTCATCTCAAAAACTACCCATTTTCATTGGATTGAAACTGGAATGACTTGCATGCCGATATAAAAAATATTGTGAATGTAAATTTGTTTAAAACCAAGTTGAAATCCCGATTAATAATGGCATACTAACAAAAATCTAGGATTAATGAACACTAATATTGTTTAATATTGTAATACATGTTTTAACTATTAATAATACTTATTTACTTATTTATTTATTATTATTAATTTATTACAACTAGCTGCTTATTTTTAATAAGAGCCCAGTAAAACCTAAAGCTTAAGGGCCAAATTAAATAAATTAAATAGTCGAGCTTCACAATTATTCATGTCATTGTAAATTGAAAAAAATTATTTATTTTATTATTATTAATAAAGGTTATTCTATCTATCTAAACGCCATCCTTTCTCTTCATGAGGCTCGCTGGCTTCATGACTGCCCCACTTCCTTTAAACCAGTTTTTTACTCTAGGTATGTAGATGACACCTTTTTCTTATTCCAACACCCTTCTCAGGTTGACCAATTTTTGAGTTAGTTAAATTCCAAACATTTTACCATTAAATTTACTGAAGAAGTGGAGCAGAATGCCCAGTTAGCTTTCTTGGACATAAATATGCGTAGAACTAATAGTAATTTTAAAACCTCCGTATCGTATACCGTAAGAAAACTTTCACCGGTCTAGGTACACATTTTTTCAGACATGTTCCTTTTCGCTTTAAAATTAATTCTTTTAAAACTCGTATTGACCCCGTGTCCGTGTATTCAAGATCTGTTCTGGTTATTTTTTTTTTATTCCGAGATGTGTTTTTAATTGATTTTAGCTCCAATTCTTATCCAAAGGACTTGATTATGAAACATATTCGAAGTTATTTAATTCATCATTTTAAACCCCAACTGCCCGTTCCCACTATTCAAAAAAAGATATATACTAGGATCTATGCCATTTTATGGCTATTTGAGCCAAAGAATTGAAGAAGACCTGAAACACTTGCTCGTACTTAAGGTACGGGTCGATGTGCTTCGTAACATTAGTAGTCGCACTTCTTTGCCACTGAGTAAACCAGCCAAATCCTCAATCCATGAACACTGCGGTCTGCGAACGTGACAACCATCCATTTCATAACAACCTCTGAATTTTAACCACCTTGCAAAATGAAACACACTTGAGAATTATGGGGTTCTAAGCTCGTGCTCTTTGTGCTCGTTTGTACGTGCTTGTTCCTGGAGGTTTCACGTGCGCCCTCCCGGCCCTAGCACCCGGATGGGGCTCGACCCTGCAGTCCTTGTCATCCTTGGTCTTTTACCACTTCGACTGTCCCCTCCACCCTTTCTTTTTCCTCTGTCTTTCCTCTCACTTTTTTTTTGTTTTTCCGCCGAGATGTGCCCTTTTAAATAGAGGCGAATCGGTTCTTCCCGAACTTAAAAAAAAATATATATATTAATATAAAGTAACATAAATATATATAGTAATATATAGTAACATCCTAACATATATAGTATAGTAACATCCTTTGCAGACGATACAAAGATCAGCATAAAAATCAGCGATGTACATGACATGGAGGCCTTGCAGAGGGACACGAACAAAATATACAAATGGTCAGAAGACATGATGTCATTTAACACCGAGAAATTTCAGCTCCTGAGATATGGTAGAAAAGAAGAACTTAAACAGACTGCATATTATGCTCCAGATAGACAGGAAATTCAGAGAAGCACGAAAGCGATCGATCTCGGGATAATAAGACAGATGATGCGAAATTCGAAATACAAAATCAGATAGCGATAAATAAAGCAAAAAGAGTCGCCGGACAGGTACTAAGAACGTTCAAGAGAAGGGACAGGACAGTAATGATTCCCCTGCTAAAAACACTGATTATACCAAAACTTGAATACTGCTCAGTTTTGACGTCCCCATATAAAAAGGAAGAAACTAATAAACTAGAAGAAACGCAAAGGCATTTCACAGCCAAGATTGATGGCTGCAAAGAACTCAACTACTGGGAAAGACTACGTAAACTAAATCTGTGCTCCCTGGAAAGAAGGAGAGGTGAGGTACACCATAATCTACATATGGAAAATGATCGAAAAACTGGTACCAAACCTAAAACTAAACCCAATTACCATTCAAACAACACTGGAAAATAGGAAAGGCAGAATGTGTAGTGTTCCCAAATTAAAGGCCCGACAAGGGACCACCTCAACTCTGAAGGAAAATAGCTTGGTTGTCAGGGGGCCAAGACTTTCAACCAGCTTCCAAAGGACCTCAGAAACGTAACGGGGGTCAAAGTTGGTCTTCAAGAGAAGACTGGATGCCTGGCTCAGGACGGTACAAGATGAGCCGGGCGTGCCTGGCCAAGCAACTCGCTCCTCCACCAAGCCAGACCTAGAGGTGGGGCCACCAGCTTGACCTCCGTGTGAAGAGAGACCAACGCACGAAACAACATAAGGTTCATAAGGTAAGGTGTATATATATATATATATATGAAAATTATTTCACGAAAGTAACACGTGAAAAATATGATGCATAAAACTGTTCCTGAGGATGTCATTAGACGAAAGCGCTTGAGCACCATTCTGTGTTTCCTTTCCTTCGTGGTTTTATTCATTATATATACAGGGTGTCCGAGAATTATCTGTACAATTTTGGCTGTTATTAAAAGTCAACCATGAAGTGTAGAAATTCCAGTGTTGTCCCATTTTACAGAGAATCTCATTAAGGTTTTTCTGATA
>JAJOZX010012316.1:0-109124 GCA_023014485.1 Bathynomus jamesi | reverse complement strand
GTATTTCCGTTTACAGAAAAAGTCATCAAAAACTATTATTAATACTGTAAAGTACGACCAATATTATGAAATCAAATGTTCAATGTTTCCACCATTTTCTTATTAAGCGCAAAGATCCAAACAATGGCGCCAAACTATCAAGAGCCCCGTTTATGAAACTCTGTGGCAGAGAATTCCACTTTTCCACAATCCTTACCTTTAATGAGCAATGTATCAAACTTGGAGTTCTTGTAACTCTTTCTTTCAGCTCATTCCATTTTTGCATAATCAAATAGGCACAAGTTTGGGACTGTTAGCCAGCCAATCGTCAGGCTTTATGTAGTCAGGAACTCTCTGTCTAGATATTAAATAGTTAGGTGGGCAATGTGGCTTGTTGCACCATCTTGCAATAATGTGTACTGATTTCTAGAAATTTGCGAGATTGGTAGATGTTTCCTAACACATTATCGTCATAGTATACAACATTTATTTTAGTCCTGGTTCAACAAAAAACGACGACATCACTTTTACCATTTTCGGGACAAAACACGAGATCATCACTTCCTTAGGGAAATTACGCCGCTCCAGTAAAAGTCTTCCTGGTGTTACTTCGCTCTTGTTTATTGCTGCAGAGTACACACGATCATTTCGAGTGTTGACAAGAGGTCGAACTGTAAATGATTTTCTTCGCTGAACCAAATCCTGTTAACATGGGTAACCTTTCAAGAAGAGTTTGAGCCCTTTCCATTCGTTTCGCCTTACTAGATCAATGAAGCTGTTTACACTGTATAAGGTAGCGTTTCTAAAGTTTCAACTGCAAATCTTCTTTAATAACTCGTGGATGGAATTTGATTGGCAATTGATTGGTAATTTGATTTGGCGTCATATACGTTTCTGGACGACCTTCCTGGCTTAGTGCGAGCTTCACGTGGTCTTCCACTACCTTCAGTTCTTGCAATACTCCTTATTTATCAATTTTACATATAATCGTTTCTACACCAGAACAAGTCGTGATTTATTGGAAAACCAGCCATCATTTTCCTGGCTCCATATTGTTTCTTAATACGTAATTCTTTAATTAATATAAGATCTTTGTCACTATATGAAGGCATGTTTAATATCAGTTTTAGGACTAACTGTATTTTTTAACCCATGAGGACCCAGAGGTCTTTTTCGAGACTGAATAAAATCGTCTGCGTTAGTTAGCCAGAACAAAATCAATAGAGTGACGGTGGGCACTAATGGGTTAATAGAAGTTACTTAAATACCTGCAACAAACAGAAATTGAGTGTATTACAAGCTAATAGCGTGTAAATGGTGGATATTTGAACGTTAGCATAAAATGACTATTAAACGTTGTTTTTACATGTTTATTTTCAGTATGAACATAATAAAGGGATCACCTGAAGATCAGGGCCCCAGCCTTCTTTAGTTAGCTTTATAAGGCTAATTAATGAAAATATAACGACCTAACCTAACCAATCGTCAAGGGCGTACAGTTGACCTAAACGATTGGTTAGGTGAGGTCGTGATATTTTCGTTAGTTAGCCTTATAAGGCTAACTAAAGAAGGCTAGGGGCCCTGATCTTCAGGTGATCCTAATAAAGTGTTTGTTCATCAAGTGCAATTAGTATCCAAAATAAATAATTTAAAAAATGTGTCTACATTTTTTGAATTGTCCTGTATACACATTACACATACATATATATAATTCATATTTCTTATACTTAAGCACGCGCGTACAATCGATTCAGATAGTCTTGTCGTGAAACTCAGTGTTTCGTACTAATAAATATTGGTACAGTTGCGAAGGAAGGTCATCGGCGTCCTTATATGGCTAGGTATATATATATGTATAAGTCGAAAGCTCATTCGTTAACCCTTTCATACCCAAATTAAGTCGAAAAGTAGGCGGAATCAGTTGATGCAAAAATCGTCCTTATAACCTTATAAATAAGGTCTAAAATTGCTTCCAAAGTTAACGATGAAAATTTCACACACTGGGCATTAAAGGGTTAAGTTTTGGATGCTGATTAGTGGAAGATTTAGAGCTATATGATTGGGTGAAAATAGTACATTTATTTACTAAGTCCCACCCTTCATTTTTACGTAATATATGCGAAATAATATATATGTAAATGGTAGTGTTCTGGTAATAATTATTTTAGTTATTAATACGGAAAAAGCATATTTGAATATACAGGGTTGACAGAAATAAATAGACACCACAATGAGTTTCTTCAAGAATAAATGGCAAAGCTAATCAATAGAATGCCAGAACGTGTGCCACCTTTACATAATGCAAAGGGGAAAAGCAACACGATTCTATATGTATATATTCAATAGATCTGTTATTATTTAGTGACTTTTATTATCAAATCAAAATGTATGGAGAAACTGAAGGTGTCCAACCCCCTGTATATATGTCAGGCACACCAGTTTCGATAGTGCGTCTAGCGCAGGGTGTTCACTTTTGAAATACTGTAGAATCCAATTATGGTCCTTTTCAACGCAAAGGAAGTTGTACCCCAAAATCTCCGAAGAATGCAGAGACGGCAGGTAGAAAGTTGGAAATGCGGTGCACTCTTATTAACCTTCGTATTTATCCTCACTTACAAGTACTTCACCTTCGTCCTTCACCCAGCTTATAAATATCACTCTGAAATAAACCAAGTTAGAAAAGTATAAAGAAACACAGCGAATCACTTCTAGTTTCGTTTTAACACTTTAGCGCACGTGACCCTCTACTCGGTCGCTACATCCCGTATGTACGGGACGTGTGAGCCTGAGTCGCTGCCGCCGAGCGACATACCACATACATTTTCAGTTTATAACGCTGTCTTTAATTGTATTTTAATTTTTTTTGTATTTATATTTCTACGAGGGCCACTCAATATATTTTGCCCCACCTTTTTTTTTTCCTTTCCAAGTTTCCTTGTAAGTTCCAGAAATTTTGTACACAAGTAGTTACATACCTTTTTTACAAGTTTTTATTTTTCTACGTAGTCTCCACCCTTTTCTACGGCTTTCATCCACCGCGAAACAAGGGCTTTTATTCTTTGCTGGTAAAAGTCCGCTGGGTTTCGCTGGAGCCACCTCTTAAACTCCTCAACAACCTCATCGTCACTCTGAAACTTTCTTCCACGAATACCATCCTTCATTGGCCCAAACAAATGGAAGTATGAAGGTACCAGATGCGGGCACACAGTCAAGCGCATTTTTGTGATGGCCCCTTTTGTTTGCAAACTGTTGTATGGTCTTGCGTTATCGTGCAAAAGAAGGACGTCTTCCAGTTTTCTCTCCGGTCGAATTCGCTTTATATGTCTCTGGAGTCTCTGTAGGGTAGCAATATATGCCTCTGAGTTGATTGTTTGTCCTTTCTTCATAATGTCCACCAGAATCACCCCTTTCATGTCCCATAAGATGATGGCCATAACCTTTCCTGCAGAGGGAGCCATTTTGAACTTTTTCTTGCGTGGGGAGTCTGCGTGATGCCACTCCATGGATTGGCGTTTTGTTTCAGGTTCAAAGTGGTGTACCCAAGTCTCATCCCCAGTCACAATTCGTGAAAAGAAGTCGTCCCCTTCTGTCTCGTATCGAACCAACGACTTAGAAGCAATTTCTTTTCTTTAGGCTTTGTGATCTTCAGTCAGTTGGCGAGGAACAAACCGTGAACACACTTTTGAGTATCCCAGTTGCTGAATTATCGTGTTCACACTTCCTTCACTAATTCCTAGCTCCAGTGATAGCGCCGATTTGATCGAATGATGCTGTTAGCACGTTGCACAGTGTGAGATGTCACAGCCGATGCCGGACGACCGCTGCGTGGCTCATCATCGAGACTGGCTCTCCCTCTCTCCGATGATCTCACACGTTTAGACCAGCGTTCAACTGTGCTTCGATCAATAACAGCATCTCCGTAAACGTTTTGTAGACGTTTGTGAATATTTCCAACTGTTTCCTTCTCTGGGGTTAAGAACTCGATAACAGCTCTCTGTTTACGACGTACATCACTGTCAGACGCCATTTTTGAAACTGCGTTAACCATGGGTTTTATACAAGGGCGTTCAAAAGCGGTTTTATACAAGGAGGGAAGGTTCAAACTGGAAAAATCCGGTTATGTGAAGCGTAGAAAGTTCAAACTTATGGCCCAAAAGACATTTCAGCCCCATAACCTATTATTTAGCTAAGAAAAAAGGGTGAGGCAAAATATATTGCGTGCCCCTAGTATTTCCATGCGCGAGCGCAAGTTTTCTTGCTGACACAATATGCGTCATCCGTGCGCTAAAGTGTGAATTAATTCAGAATTTAAATGTAATTTAAAATTCTTTACATAGAAAATAACATATACAATTCTTGAGTTTAGTCAGGATTAATTCAGGAAAAAAATATAAAATTGTTATAAAGGAATGACTAAAATTTAAATTATATTAAATGTAAATTTGAATTTCACTTTTTAATTAAATGTTAACACGCACAAACACACACACACACATATATATATATATATATATATATATGCTGCAAACCCACAGGGAAAAAGAAAAACGATCCCAAGGCCTTTCGTGTATTCAGAGCTACACCTCGTCAGATGTAGCTCTGAATACACGAAAGGCCTTGGAATCGTTTTTCTTTTCCTTGTGGGTTTGCAGCATTTATTCATTTCACGTGTTTAATTGTGAAATTCATCCAATATATATATATATATATATATATATATATATATATATATCCCCATTATAATAATAGGCAAGTTTTGTTTGTTTGTTTATATGTCTGTCTGTTTGTTGCAGAATTGTGTCACGCTCTGAAGGAATTAGATAGGAATAATTAGAAGCTATGAATTATTGTATTACGGGCGGCAATGTGAAGCTCAAGATTTTCATGACTGTGTTCTTTTCTGTAGTTTAGCAATGAGGGTGAGGGTGGGGGGAAGGGTTGGGGGGGGGGAAGGGTGGGGGTGGGAGGAAGGGTAGGGGTGGGGGGAAGGGTTGGGTGGGCGGAAGGGTGAGGCAGGGGGGAAGGGTGGTGGTGGGGGTAATGGGGGATTGGTGTGGTAATGGGGAGGGGTGGGGGTAATGGGGGAATGGGTTAGCCCCCAAGTTGTATGAATGGTGAGGAGGAGGTTTTGGGAGATACCAGATTCAGAAATGTTGACACAATGTGAAGCTCAAAATTTTCACGGCTGGGTTCTTTTTTTGTAGTTTAGCCTGTCTAACCGTCAGCGAAGCGACGGGAATAATAATAAATATATTTTATAATGATCCTATCCTTTTTATACTAACAGTGTTCAAGGTATCATTCCTGACTTAATAAGCAGGCTCTTCTCCTACGTTGTCGTTCTCTTGCCAATCGTCTTCTTATTTCTGCAGCAGTCTCCATTTTCGTGGTTCATATATATTTTGCCGTCATTCTTGACGGCACGGGTACACTAGTATATATATATATATATATATATATATATATATATATATATATAATATATATATATATATATATATATATATATATATATATATATACAGTATATATATATATATATATATATATATATATATATATATATATATATATATATATATATATATATATATATATATATATATATATATATATATATATATATGCAGTAAAATCACAGAAAAACGTGATCTTTTTAATAAGCAAACAACCTTAATCCTCTCCTGGGCACAATTTCACAATCACACATAAATAATAATGTAGACTTTGTTGAAAAATTAAATAGTATCAGTGTCAATTACAATTTTAGATTGGTAAGCTTTGATGTTACCTCTTTATTTACGAGAGTCCCTGTGGAGGATCTATTAGTTTTTCTTTCGGAAGAATTGGTTAAGCATAATTTGCCATTACCTGTGACTACCATTACACAAGGTGTCCCATAAGTCCGGCATCATAGGAGAAATTCATATTTTTCTATTTCTACAAACCATAATTCATATTTTTCTCTTTCTACAGGACATGATGTCTGTGAGTAAGGAAGAACGAATCCAGATAATTCTACTCATAGGAAATCGGAGTCAAAGAGAGACCGCTGCTGAATTTAACAGACTGCATCCAGACCGCGAGCCAATAACACAGAGTTGTGCTAGCAGACTTGTTGCAAAGTTTAAGGAAACAGGATCCATAGAAGATAAACCACGCAGTGGACCTTCAAGGAGGTCCACTGACGATGATACAGCGACTGCTATCCTGGCTCATTTTAACAGAAGTCCCAATAAGTCTCTTCGGCGATTGTCCGCCGAGACAGGAGTGTCGAAAAGTAGCATCCATCGCATTCTTCAGGCTCACAAATGGCATCCATATAAACTTCAGATCCTACAGAAATTAAGCGAAGATGATGATCCCGACCGGCGGATGGAATTTTGTGAATGGGCTACGGAACAATATGCTCGGGATGCCAATTTCCCGTCCACCATTCTGTTCAGTGACGAGGCTGTTTTTTTATGGAAATGGTGAGGTAAATCGACAGAACACCCGCTACTGGTCTCAAAACAACCCTCACTGGTATACCTTTCAAAGGAACAGGGTGTATCTCGGGTGATGGTATGGTGTGGCATTTGGAAGGATCGCATCATAGCCCCTCTTTTTTCGATGAACATGTCACTGGAGGCACCTACCTACGTATGCTCAAGGAAGAAGCATTTCCCAGTGTCTTGAACGAAGAAGGAAATTTCTCAACATGGTTCCAGCAAGACGGCGCTCCTGCACATTACAGCACCCAAGTAAGGGAATACCCGTACCAACAATTCCCTGGTCATTGGATAGGACTTCGAGGGCCTGTGGAATGGCCAGCTAGAAGCCCGGATCTCACGCCACTAGATTTTTATCTCTGGGGCCACTTGAAAGCGCTGGTATACGCAGAGAAAATTAGGAGTGTTCAACATTTGCGGCAGCACATTATTGGGCATGTAACACCATTACTCCTGACATCATTCATCGTGTGCTTGCTGACTGGGTATCACGTCTGAATTTGTGTATTGAAAACAATGGTGGACATATTGAGCACGTTCTGTAAATAAAAGCTTTTGTTCTGCCTTTTTATTTTTTTCCTATGATGCCAGACTTATGGGACACCCTGTAGAATTAATTAAGCTGTGCATAGTAGACTCGAAATTTGTGTTTAATAATGAATATTTAGGCAGAAATTTGGTATGGCTATGGGAAACCCCCTCCCTCCCATTTTAAGTAACTTATATATGGAGTTTTTGAAAGTAAATTATTAAGGAAGATTCTGCCAAATTACGTTCCGTGGTTTAAATATGTAGATGATGTTCTTTGTCTTTGGCCAGAAACTTTAAATCTTAATGAATTCTTACCCAAGCTTAATAATTTAATTCCCTCTATCAAGTTTACAGTTGAAATAGAAAAAGACTCATTGATCCCATTTTTAGATGTTTCAATAAATAGGTCTGGAAAAAAGTTTAATTACAATATTTACAGAAAACCCACTAATAATTGTGGCTCACCACATTAACGTAAAACGAACCGTTTTTCTACTTTGTTCCTAAGATGCTTACGAATTTGTAGCCCAGAGTTCATTGATGATGAAATTAGTAAAATATATAAAATTGCGTTTGATTTAAAATATCCAAAGAACTGCATAGATAAATCTTTAAAAATGGCAAAGAAAACCTTCTACGAGGTAAAAGACGAGACTCCTTATACCACAAAAAACGTCTTAGCGTTACCATTTAGAGAAAATTTCTTTGATCTGCGAAACTGCTGAGGACTTTTGACGTAAATATCGCGTTCAGAAATTTAGATGTAATTAAGAATTCAGTGATTAAAAACTCCCCTTTAAGTGAACAGGGTTGTGTCTATAAAATTCCACTCACAATATGTAATAAATTTTACATTGGTCAAACTGGCAAGACGCTTGAGTTACGTATTAAGCAGCATAAATACAGTATAAGAACCGGCCAGGAATCTAACGCCATTTTCATTCACGCAAGAGATACTAATCATCCCAGTGACTGGAAAAATGCCTCCAAATTAAGTTTTAGTAAATCTATTGTTAGTAGAAATATACTTGAATCGAGTGTGATCAAGAATAATGCTGATTTTGTTCTTAATATTAGCCCTGGGCTTTAGAAATTAGATTCGTACATTGTTAGAAAGGTGGTGTATTATTTTGACCGCATTCTTGCCACTTAATTGTTTGCTTTAATTAAATAAATATGATTTTAATAATTGTTACTATTTTTATATGTACATTTTAATTGTATTATTTCTTTTATATAGTCTTTATGTACTCGACAGTTTATTAGACTTTTGAACAGGTTAACTATTGAAAAATATTTTTTTAGATTGTTTTTAGATATTCGGAATATTCTGGAAGGAGCACGTGACGACGATTGCACCATGTCTTTTGTTTCCTTAGATTCTTGCCACTTAATTGCCTGTTTTAATTAACTATTATTTCTAATAACTGTCATAATAATTTTTGTTTTGTGTACATGTCAAATGTCTAATTTCATTTAGATAGCTTTTATGTATTCAATAATTTAGTAGCCTTTAGATTAAGTTATCTATTGGGAAAAAATCTTTAGATTGTTTTATGGTTTTTAAATTGAGTTGCCTATTGGGAAATTTTTCGCTTGTGTATTTAACTCAGTTACTTGGTAAATTCTGTCTATTTCTTTCTTGTCCCTGAAGATGTGATTATATCACGAATGCGCTCGGATTTCGTGTTTACTTTTCCTTTTCCCTGTGGTTGTTTGCTTTATGGACCTAGTATGTTTCATGGACTGCTCTCGATTTTCCTACGAAACTGCAAACAAGGGCAGTCGATGACCCTGATTTTGTTTCTGCAATCGGTTTTCTTGAGAAACCTAACCTAACCTGACCTAACCTAACTAACCTAACCTAATCGAGTTTCTTAACTATTGTTTTTTGCAAGATATCGCACTAATTCTTGTCATTTTTTGTGAATTTGTATGGCGTAAGCGCCACACCAGCTCGGACTTATTCAAAAAGATGTTGGAGTGTATTGCGTCGTTTCAGTAAATAAATTTATTCAATATCCAATAACATTTTTCTTTATCATTTCTCAAGAAAACCGATTGCAGAAACAAAATCAGGGTCAACGACTGCGCTTGTTTGCAATTTCGTAGGAAAATCGAGAGCAGTCCATGAAACATACTAGTCCCGCTTTTTTTATTTATATATATATATATAATTAATATATATATATATATATATATAATATATATATATATATATATACAGTGGTGTAGTGCTAAATAAAGAAGTGAGGGAACGCATTTTGAAAGTGTTACTCAGATGCGGGGGGGACAATGGCGAGCGCGGCGAGCCCATACAGCTGGGGGTCCGGGCACTGTAAGCCCCCCGGGAAATCTTTGAAATCTGACCAATTTCAGGGATATTTTGAGGTCATATGCACTGGATATTAGGATATATTCCAAGGTTGAAGATGCAGTATTTCCAGTGTCATTAGATATACGACATCCAGTACGATCAATAAAAATAGCTAACAACTGGAATGATTAACTAAAAAAAAGTTAACAACTGGTACGCCGTGGTGACTGTTTCATCAGATCTTTATAGGCTAGCATTGCCTCAGTCGAAGCTAAAAGAAATGAAACAGTTAATGATTCTTTCTTATATTTCTTCTAGGGGTGGGAATTAAAATTTCATGATGTTAGAGATTTGTAAGTTCGGATTTATTTGAAATAGTGAGGGAACGCCGTTCCGTCTACCAAAAAAAGTAAGGGAACGCCGTTCCCACAGCACTACACCACTGTCAGTGTATATATATATTATATATATATATATATATATATATGGTGGTCCAAAAGTCCCTATCTATTTTGCTGAAATAATGATATTTCTATTTTGTTTTCTAGAGGCCATAGATGATAATGGATGTACAAGAACGTGTGATGGTAGTAACGCTACGTATCTAAGGGAAGAAGTGCAAAGAAATTCGAAAAAAATTCGAAAGAAAATTTTATAAACCAGAACCTACAGACAAAGCAATTCGCGAGCTGGTCAATAAATTTAAAAGAACAGGATCTGTTCATAATGAGGCAAGATCTGGACGTCCACTTGTCTAGGTCTCTCAAGAAAATGTCGAATTGGTAAGAGATGCTTTTGAAACAAATCGTAGAATGTCAACTCGCACAGCATTACTTACACTGAGCATACCAAAAACGACTGTTCTAAGGATTTTAAAATCAACATTAAAAAAGAAAACTTACCATATTCAAATGTTACATAAGTGAATTACACGAAGAGAAGTATCCAAGACGAGCCGCCATGGCCACAGAATTGGTTGAAAAAAATTCATACCGAAAACTTGTTAAACCACATTCTCTTCAGCGAATGAGGCGACATCCTACACACCAACTGAGTTCTACGAATGGGAAAGAGATTCTCCCAAAGTTAATGTCTGGTTGGGTATGACAAGATCGAAGATTTACGGACATTTTTCTTTGCAGAAGCTACGGTAACAGGGCCAATTTTTCTTGACATGCTTCAGCAGTTTCTTGAACCCCAGCTTCGTTCAGATGGCATTCTCGACACTGTTGTCTTTCAACAAGATGAAGTTCCATGTCACTATGCAAACATCGTTCGGGCGTACCTTAATGAGCTCTTACGAAATCGGTGGATTGGACGTTGTGGAAACCGGCTGTGGGCAGCAAGATCTCCGGATTTAATACAATTAGACTTCTTTGCGTGGGGCTTTATAAAGTCTGAGATTTACAAAACAAGAGTTACAGACCTGCAGGATCTGCGAACCCGCATTGTCGCGGCAGTCACTAAAATAACCCAAGAGCTGCTTGAGAATGTGTTTCGCAATGCAGTGGACAGATTTGAGATTTGCAAAGACCACGATGGTGCTCACGTCGAATATTAGACCTAAACTTGATAAATAAATATACATCTAATTACGTTACTACATTTTTATCCTAAACTACTATTACAGACTCCGCAAAAAGTCTTGATAGACAACCTTTCCGGTTACGTTTATTGTGAACAACAACTAAAATAAACAGCATGAAGACTGGCATGCACTTAATCTTCAATTAGTACTTCGTTGTCCAACCCTTGTTCCTGCTGACCATTTCCAAGCGTTTTGGCATAGATGATGCGAGATTATGGAAGTATTGAGATTCCAAATCAAATATCCACATTTTCTTGATGGCCTCGATGAGACGTGGCACAGAGGATGTATCACATGAATTAAGCTTTCCTTTAATATGAGACCATGCATTTTCAGTAGGACTCAGGTCGAGTGAATTACCTGGCCACTCTAACACCTGAACATTGTGGTCACGAAGCCACTTGGTTACCTTTTTTGATTTATGGCAGGGGCCACTGTCGTGCATGAAATATTCATTACCGTGATTCTCATGAAACATAAGCAATGATCATTAAGAACGTCGATGTACATTTTGCCATTCATTGTGGTGTTTCTAAGTAGGAAATACAAACCCCCCACGACCCCCAGTACCACTAAAACACCTCCACACCATAACACTATCCGGGTGTTTCACTGTTTTCTTGGTGTACCGGTGATCATACCTGCTGATGTTGCTTGGACTTCTTACACTCCTTTCATAGGCTGTAATGCAACGAAAGGTGTTTCATCGCTCCACATAAGCTTTGACCACTGCTCAACAGTCCAGTGTTGATATTTTTTGGCGAAGGCGATGCGTCTCTTGCGCATTTTCTCAGTAAGCAGCGATTTGCTGACAGGGCGCCCGGAGGGAAGGTTCAACTCTTTTTGTAGGAGATGCTGAATGGTTCGTTCCGAGACGCTTCCGAGGAGATCTGGGTGTGCTTTTTTCAGTTCTCCTGCAGATTTACGTGAGCTCTTCAATACATCACGCCTAATAAGGGTGTCTGTGGCTTTGGTGGTCTTGCGTGGGCGTTCAGAGCGTGGTTTAATGGCGGGAAGTTTACCAGGTGGCAGGTGATGAGCCTTGAGGCGGTGGATGGGGGCAATACCGTGGGCACAATTTCTTCCATCAGAGTGAGGATCCTGACTTTCTCCTCTGCAGACATATTAGTCCCAGGCATGATTAATAAGCGAACCAAAAAATATGGGGGCCGAAAGTCCACACAGCAAAATCCACTGGCCGGATAAACACGAAAACAGGTAGACGCACCTTCCTCTCACAAGAGCTTAACAAGCACTGCAGTCATTTCGTACACCCAACCAGTGTTGCCATTTCTACAGATTTATCTGTGCATCTACAGATTTTATGCTTTGTTTCAGATTTTCAGATTTTTCCCCCAAAATGGGCGAAATCTACAGATTTCTAAAATTTATGATTTTTTTTTTTATGCTTCTTTTCAGATTTTCCTTCAAAATGGGCAAAATTTGCCGGTTTCTAAGATTGAGGTTTTTTTTTACTAACCACTACGGACTACACTGGATATTACAGTAATATTACTGAGTTTCTCCATGAGAACCAACAAATTATTTTCGTGCGCCACCTGTCAGTAGAGAGTGGCAACATAACATAAACACGCCACACTCAGCTGACTGTGCGTCGGTTCTTACTAAGGCATCAACAAAACACTGCTAAAGAAAGCAAAGGGTGGAATTCACAGTACAGATAAATAGCCCTGTTGTTGTTAATGATAATGTTCATTCCATAATTCCAGTACAGCACAAAATTATGTATTTTATTGAATTCCTTTTTCCATTTTGTATATATGCATCCTTATTTTGTTGCTGTATACTCGTTCTTTCTATTTGCTGTTTTTTGTCTAGATCATTCTTAAACTGGCCTATAGACGTAGCTTGAATAGTATTCTGGTTTAAAATATTCAGTTTGTCTACCTTTCATTCACTAAATTTTGTTTAATTGACCATTTTTGTATTTCTGTTTGGAATTATGAATATTATTGTATATGTTACTTACAAAAATAAACTTTAAAATCAAATGGTAGTTTACAGATTTTGTTCTGGGGATGGGGACTTTGATATTTTGGAGTTCAGCCCTCGTAGGACAGGTATGAAGGTCTTTGTGCCTATTAGTATGCATTTCGTCAGTCATGGGTGTGAAATTACTCGATTTCGAGCCCATGATTGGTATGGGATTAAGACGAGTATTTTGAGGGAGATCCAATAAAAGTTCAAATTTTATAAACGATGATTAGAAATTTGGGATAATTCTGCAGAAAAATAGGATAAAGAAGCGTCTGAATGTTGGTAAATTCCATATTTATAAGGACTTTTGAAAGGGTACGGTTTAAAGTAAAAATAAACTTCAATAAGGAATTTTATGGTGAGGGGAAGTGTTTTAGACCAAATTTATAATATAAAGGTTAATGAAGTAATTGGATTAGTTCAATATTTATATCACAAAAAGGGTAATATGAGGAGAGTTGATTAACATATGATAAGTATTAATTAGTTTAGAATTATGTGAGCTACAAGGAAAACATTTTAATTAATCAAATGAGTGTCTTTATGATGAAATGCATCTTTATAATTGCGATCTGAGTGCTGGCTCTGCATTGAGTCAGAATTCATTGTTCTGGAATGACTCAGTAGTCTAGAGAGAAAGGGGGGGAAAGAATTTATGTGGCAATCTATGAGCACTCGATAATGGCGCTACTTTTGAGGTCAGTGATTAGAAGTATATATGATATTTGTTGTGGACGAACTTTATATATATATATATATATATATATATATATAATATTAGGGTGTTTCATAAATTAAAAGTTTGGAAAATTTTTAATCCACATGGATCCCCTTGTTCCATTTGCTGAGGAGACTGATAAACCGAAGTATTAATTCAATAGTTTAAAGTTTACGGGTCCCCAGTTTGATGCTCTGGCAGATCATAAACAGAAAAAATTAAACAAAAATCTGTCAATGAATTTTTATTCAACAAACGAGTACCATTTCACTACACATTTTCACAAAGATACAAAAAACATAACCACTTCTTGCGAATCATTTGTCCATGAAATCCTTCTTGGTTTTATTCGGGTATTTCGCCCTATGCTGCATCACAGTTTTGAGCAAATACTGCTTCTGCTCTTCGTTCTTCGTCAGAGAACAGTTGAACTCTTTGGTGAGCGCGATGGCTCTTTCGGCTCGATCGTTGACGACAGAGATTTTGTTAACAGTTGCCGCTGCTTGCTTGAAGCCCTCTACTTCAGTCCACTCGGCAACTGGCTTTTTCAAGAATTCTGTGTCCAAGTCGAATGCATGGAAGAAAGCCATCGTCTTTCCTCTCACGAACTCCGCCAGGTGTTTCGAGGCAAGATTCCTGACGTTCTTCCCTTGGGGTCGCTTGAGTTCCTTTTTCGATGCGGGCTTACCCAAACTGACGACCATCTGAGCCTTTTCTTCATCTGCCACATTTGCGTCGAAGAACACCATGGCAATAAGAGTCTCAGAGATGTACCATAGGTGTCGAGACATGGCTTCTTGCGCAGCGTTAACACACGAATATCCCGACATGGCAAAGGCTTCCGCGTCACGCAGAAATTCCAGATCAACTGCGGCAGCCTTGCTTGAGGTTGCAGCACGAGTCCAACCTCGGATGTAGACGAGGGACACGAAGAGACCTACGGCTGTCAGAGCTTCCAACTCGTGACTCGACATCTTGAACTGCTTCTTCAGTAGAATTACTTTCAAGGAGTAGATGGCTATCGCCATCCATCGAGCGTGATGGTAAGCGCCAGGGGCTCTGAGAGGGAAATCCACCACTTTTGCTTCTCCCAGGAAGATGAGAACCAACTGTAGCAGTTCCTTGTAGTCATCGCGCTGATGCGACGTGCTCACCATCCCTCTCACCAGCAGGACTGACTTCTCCCTCAGTTCCCTCATAGAGCCATTGACTTGAGCAAAATCGTACTGCCGCACGTCCAACCGGTCGATGAACTTCCATTGTGCCTGAAACCTCTTGAAAACGGCTATATCGGGGCCACTTGAAGGGCCGTATGCACGCTTGAAGACGGAGCTGAGGATGACTTCATAGATGTGATGCCGACAGGGGAAGTTGTCCAATAGGCTATACAACACGAACCGCTCAAGTGACGAAGAAAACCGTCTTCACTGCAGGCAGGCGAGAAATGAACTGACAAAATGTCGTCAAAGTTGGGGACCTGTAAATGCAGCGCGATCTGGTTCAAACTTGCACAAACGTGTTTTCTTGTTCTTTAGAATACGGAGAAACGTGTGGATTAAAACTCCAAGCTCATTTTTATTTTACCCTATAGGTATGAAACACCCTAATATATATATATATATACACACACACACACACACACACACACACCACTATGAAAGGCTGTGGTAATTAATAATTAAGTACTTTGCCGAGGTAATTAAATAGTTAATTGGCATTTGGGGTCACCAGTTGCTTTATCAATCAACAGAAAAAAATGATAGACTGCACGGCTTTTTCCATTAATTAACACAATACAGGGTGGGCCGTAAGTTTCCATACATAGGAAAAATAAACATGTTTTTATGGACAACCATTTTTATTTATATAATATGCTCTACATGGTTGCCATTGTTTTGAAAACACATTTCAATACGTGTTCCCCACTGTTGATGAACACGCATTAGCACAGTTGACGTTATGCTTGTAATGGCGTTGGTGATACGTTCCTTTAGATGATTTATGTCTCGTATCTTTTCCTGATACACCATGGCCTTCAAGTGCCCCTAAAGATAGAAATCAAGGGGGGTGAGATCTGGGGATCTGGGAGGCCACTCCACAGGACCACGCCGACCAATCCAAGCATCCGGAAACTGCTGATCCAAATACCGACGCACGTGAAGACCATAATGAGGTGGAGCTCCATCTTGCTGGAAGTAAACTGGGAAGTTACCTTCCTCGTTTAGCAGGGATGGGAAAATCTCTTCTTGCAACATGTTAAGATACCTTTCGGCATTAAGATTTCCACTGACAAAAATTGGTCCAATAATTCTGTCACCCCATATCCCGGCCCACACCATCACTTTACCGGCACCTTGCATCTTCGTCGGACTCAGCCAGTTAGGGTTAGCATTACTCCAGTAACGTATGTTTTGCCGATTAACCTCTCCATTGACGTAAAAATTTGCTTCATCAGTAAACAAGATCTTAGTTGAAAAGTTTGCATCCTCGTTCACTTTGGTTAATGCCCATTCACAGAATTCCATCCGTCTATCCGGGTCGTCTTCACTCAAATGCTGTGCCATATGCAATTTGTATGGATGCCATTTGTTTGCTTTCAAAATGCGCCTGATACTCGATCTGCTGACACCACTTTCTGCAGACAACCGTCGTGTACTTTTTCTGGGACTCCGTGTAAGCGCTGTAAGTATCGTAGCTGTTGTGTCTTCATCGGTGGCTGTACGTCTTGGACCACTTCGCGGTTGATCTGCAACATTTCCAGTTTTCTGAAACTTGTTAATAAGTTTTGCCACAGTGTCGTGTGTGATGTTCGTTCCATGTTGTCTGTTAAAGTTCATTGCAACCATGCGACTGCTTCCCGACCCAGCCATCAGTATGATTTCAATTCGTTGCTCTTTCGTCAAACGCATATTCTTAGGGTATCTGAAACATAAAAACAAACGTTTAATTTTTCCTATGTATGGAAACTTACGGCCCACCCTGTAGATTAATACAGTACAGTGCATACAACAGAAAATGCAATCATTATTAATGAGATTTACAAAATGTTTGATATGTTATGAATTAATTGTCGGTATGAATACATAATGTCAAATACAGCAACAGATTGTAACTAACATTAAATTGTACATTAAAGGAATAATGATTGCTAGCTCCATAAATGACACACAGTGCGAGTTCTATGCCCAAAGATAAAGAAAATGGAATGTTTACACACCTTTTGAGTTTCTCTAACGTTGGTGTAGTGGTTAGCGTCGCTGACTACGAATCCATCGGCCCCGGGTTCGAGACCCGGTGACGGCAACCGGCGCGCAGCGAAACCCAGCTGTTCATCCTTCCACACAATAAAGAAAGTGGTTGGTAGATAAATGGGTAACCTGGGTGGCCTAGTGGTTAATACGCTGGGTTGGTGGTGGGGCGTGGTTCGAATTCCACGTTAAACTGTAGGTCTAAGGTGGGTGAAAAGTTTGACCTTCGTCCGAATGAACAATTCGGGCGGAAGCTAACCAAAGGTATTTTACAGCCGATGTAGGTTAAGTGAGTCTGTGCAGAAAAAAATGATACAGAAGTTAAGTAGACAAAAACTGTATAGTAGGTCTATACTGGAGAGATGTTTTTCGGTACCGAGCTTGAAGAAAGACTTGATTGATTCCGTTATTTATGGTTGCCTTTCCTCTGGCTTGATTACTTCAGAATTCTTTGGTGATGGTCTTGATTAATTTTCTTGAAGTCTGCTTATGATATCGTTTTCATGAGGTTGACCTCTACTTCAATCATTGGTGAGAAATGTTCCTTAACGCAAAAGGCGTCCATTGTCGTAACCTGTCACTGGTATCTAGGAAACCTTCAATATAGATTTCTGTTGGTAACGAGAATTTGTGGTGTGTGTACAATAAACTGTGACAAAACTGCTTTTGTTCGTGTTTACTCAGGTATTTATTTAGACTTGTGGACCTCACTGAGAATACTGTACCAGCATGAAACACGTTCGTTAGGGTGACCTTTTATAATATCACTTGATAAGCACTTGAGAAATGCATTAAAACTGTAGGCCTAAAAACATAGATTATGTGCTCGTGAAAAGAAGTATGCTGAAAGAGGTATGTGACAAACGTGTAGTGCGAGGTATGAGTGAGGGTCTCTCTGACCATGGCCGAGAGTACTTCACCTTTACTAATGAATGGTAAGATCGCGAAGTTTTAACTGATCATCATTAGCTATGATTAAGGAAACGGAAATATTATTAATATTTTCGATAGTGAAAATGGAAGAAAAGAATTTACTTAAAACTTCCATCCTTTCTAAGTGATCATAAATTTGTTCGTTGTTTTCGCCTATGAGTAGACGCTCAGTCTACGAAGCTACTTTTTATTCCTAACATAATTATAGGATTCCTTCGGATTCGGTTTAATTTGGTTCACTATATAGTATACAAGGTGGTCCAAAAGTCCCTATATCTTTTGCTGAAATAATAGTATCTTAGGATAAAAATACAGTAACATGACTAGATGTATATTTATTTATCAAGTTTAGGTCTAATATTCGACGTGGGCACCATCATGGTCTCTGCAAATCTCAAATCTGTCCACTGCATTGCGAAACACATTCTCGAGCATCTCTCGGGTTATTTTAGTGACTGCCGCCACAATGCGGGTTCGCAGATCCTGCAGGTCTGTAACTCTTCTTTTGTAAACTTCAGACTTTATAAAGCCCCACGCAAAAAAGTCTAATTGTGTTAAATCCAGAGGTCGTGCTGCCCACGGCCGGTTTCCACAACCAATCCACCGATTTCGTAAGAGCTCATCAAGGTATGCCCGAACGATGTTTGCATAGTGACATGGAGCTCCATCTTGTTGAAAGACAACAGTGTCGAGAATGCCATCTGAACGAAGTTGGGGGTTCAAGAAACTGCTGAAGCATGTCAAGATAAATTGGCCCTGTTACCGTAGCTTATGCAAAGAAAAGAGGCCCGTAAATCTTCGATCTTGTCATACCCAACCAGCCATTAGCTTTAGGAGAATCTCTCTCTCATTCGTAGAACTCAGTTGGTTTTTCACTAGCCCAGATACGGCAATTATGTCGATTAACCTTTCCGCATGTGTGGAATGTCGTCTCATCGCTGAAGAGAATGTGGTTTAATAAGTTTTCGGTATGAATTTTTTCAATTAATTCTGTGCCCACGGCGGCTCATCTTCGTGTAACTCACTCATGTAGCATTTGAACATGGTGAATTTTCTTTTTTAATGTTGATTTTAAAATCCTTAGAACAGTTGTTTTTGGTATGCTCAGTGTACGTAATGCTGTGCGAGTTGACATTCTAAGATTTATTTCAAAGGCATCTCTTACCAATTCGACATTTTCTTGAGAGGTACCTGGACGAGTGGACGTCCAGATGTTGCCTCATTATAAACAGATCCTGTTCTTTTAAATTTATTGACCAGCTCGCGAATTACTTTGTCTTTAGGTCCTGGTTTATGAAATCTTCTTTCGATTTTTTTCGAATTTCTTTGCACTTCTTCCCTCGGATACGTAGCGTTACTACCATCACACGTTCTTTTACATCCATCATCATCTATGATCTGTAGAAAATAAAATAGAAATATAATTATTTCAGCCAAATAGATAGGAACTTTTGGACCACCCTGTATGTAGCTCATAGTTGCTCTTACTTCTTCTAATAAGTGTTTTGATTCTCCTTCTCAATAACTTGTATGCATTTTCATCGGACAGATTATTTATTTCTTTAAATTTGAAATACACGTTCCTTTTTAACGTTAAACTACGTTTAATTTCAGCATTTCACCATTTAGGTTTTACGGACTTCGCCAATCTCATTTTACATAATGGAATATTACTCGATTCTAAATGTTTAAAATAATTATAAAAAGAATTTCACGTACCATTAATATCATCTCGCAATTAAGCTCATCCCAATTGTACGTCGAAAGTTTCAGTTTCATGTCACAAAATTGAACTCTTTTAAAACCCAAAATGAATTCCAAACTATCCGAATAATGAACATTATACCTTTAACTTCATATGTTACTTGCCTATGATCACTGGTAGGGAAGTAGTCTTTTACAGATATATATTAATTAAGTCTAGGTTGAAACTAAATCTAGAGTATTGAGGTCTTTAGTGGAATCCTTGACCATTTGAAAAAGTGAACTTTCGTACAATCGATAACCAGAATTAGAATGTAAAGGACCCCACTCCTTGCAAGGCAAATTAAAATCTCCCATAATTATTGCATCATGTTCACTATTTACATCAAAAAATTAAATGCAGAAATAATGGAATTTGCCGCCGATATGTTCGTTCTCAGTCTCTGACTTAGCAAAGCTCTAGTTTCATCTTTCTTAGAATAAATACGCTTACTCTGTCTATAAAATTGTTCATGTACACTACATTGTAACTGTTACATATTTCATCGTTACTGTATATTACACTCACAGTCCTGTTACCTAACTGTTACACCATTGTTACCTACTATTAATTGTTAATTTGTTTATTATAATTAGAGTTAACATTCATGTATGTTTTCATGTAAATTTATTTTACATTCATGTATCATTATTTACATTTTATCGTCCCTTCTTCATTCTACGCCTAATCATTTAGATAATAATAATAATAATAATTAGAATTATAACCATAGTAATTGTAATCATGATTAATTATCGTATAAAATTGTTCAATGTCGGATAAGTACCTTAAAATTATGTAGTCGTAAAAATATGTCAGTAAACACTCGACCAGTGAGTACAGAGTACGTTCAATACTTGGTGTACTAAATTGTAATATTATATTAGTGTACAAACCCCGACATTATGTCGCCATCAAAAGTATGTAATTAGCTAGTTTTTATTTTTTATTTAATATGTTTTTATTATTAAAATAATGAAATATTTCACAAATTCTCCAGCTAAGGGGAAGACTTAACCTTCAACTCCGTCCCCCAAATCATTTTAAATATAATTAATATTTTATGATGTAAATAAATTCATTCTTGTCTTAGCCACCAGTCGATAAAGACCTGCTAAAAATTCTTGCCTGATTGTCAGCGGTGATATAGGTTCTTGTGATCTTCCCAAAGCAATTAATTAATTTATTCAACCTCGTTAAAATGAGCCTAGGCAGTACCTCTGCCTTCTTTGATAATCTTCGTTAATAAAACAGTTCGAGCGAAAGAAGACTCCATTTACGTAATTTATGTGTTTGCATCCACTCCTTCCTTGATTTGGTTATAAAAATTATTGGTGTCATAAATTGTTTCCTCAACTCGGATGTCCTATGGCTAAGGCCGAGTTAAACTGCAAGGACCACCCCTACATTAGATCGTCCAACAGTGCATCCCTTATAAAAAAGTCGCTCACGAGAAGTGGCCTGCACACGCGTGACATGAAAAAGAAACAAATTACAAACAAAGCAGCACTAAAATCAAAGCTAATTGACAAATGGAACAGAAATGAAGACGTAAAAGATTCGTTAAAAGCAGAAAAAACCCCTTCGTATGGGTGACCCGTTTTATGATGCTATTCGATATACACTTTCATAATATACTATACGGAGTTCCTGAAATAAACCAATAGGCCAAAATGAAATGTTTGATGAATACCAATATATATACAGGGTGTTACAAAAAAGTCCGTTCTTATAGATAAATAAGATATAACAGATTATTATTATTTAACAGAGCTGGGCATTTGCGGCATATTTTGCGGTACTGCGGTACTGCGGTACTACCAAACTACCAAACCGGCACCAAACCGGTACGCGGAAATTTGAATGCGGTAGCGGTACTGCGGTACTTTCAGCGATCCTTTGCGGTACTGCGTTATGCAGTTCCGGTTTGCGGTTTTGCGGTAGTACCGCAGTACCGCAGTACCGCAAAATATGCCGCAAATGCCCAGCTCTGTATAATAATAAACAGAATTGAACGAGAAAATAAAATAGTTTTAATTATACATTACAAACAATACAATCAACTTACCAATTAATCCAATACATGCTCAAATTGTATTCCATGTAACCGTTCACACATTACACTTCTACTCGTCTTCGTAAGCTGTCGGTTACGTTCTGAAGTGTTTCCGCACAAATTCTGTTATAGCTTTATTCCATATGAGAACGGGCTTTGGTTACACCCATTATGGCTATGCGCCTCGGTGTTATAATGTTCATCCGTCATCTGGTTGGTAGATAAATAGGTAATATAAAAATCCCCCAAATGGGCGCCAGTGCTGGACAGGGGTCGAACGCAGGTGTCCTGAACATTTATATGAAAATGAAAATGAAAAGGTTTATTGGCAGACTATAGCCCATATGACAAATATATTAATACAATGACAGTTCACATACTAAGGATAAAAATATATACACAATTGATTTCACATTATACAGTAATGCGGAGTTAAGTGGAGCTACAGACAGACGTTTTCGTACCTAGAATTCTAAGCTTAGAAGAAAAACGGCAGGACTCATGGATAGCTTGGATAATTGGGTTGGTTGATTTTTTAATTCTTTGCATTAGACTGTATTGAGCACGTCTTGTTACCTCGGGAAGCTCGGGACATTGCGGATAGCAAACATTTGCGAAGCTGTGCATCTCGGGGGTAATTTATGTAAGAGTCTAAAAGACCTGTTGTACAGCAAATTTAGGGTTCTGCCAGAACCTTTTTTATAATTCACCCAGAGTTGCTGTCCATATATATTACTGCAGAAAGTATGAAAGAGGGTGACTTTAGCTTCACTGTACAGAACTGGAAGTTCCTTATAGTCATATTCGCTTTAGCACAAAGGCTTCGAGATTGTTTACTTACAGTATATCCGAATCATCACTCAAGGAGCTGGTGATAGTTTGACCCAAATATCATACTTAAACTCTTGTATTTCCTCAATTACTTCACCTCTCATTTTAAACCTAATATCAGCTGGCTGATTACAGCTTTTAGGAAGAAATTGCATAACCTTAGTTTTTGTAACATTAAAAAGAATATCATGTCTGCGAATACACTTCGCAGATAAATAGGTAGCCGATCCAGACCTTTAACAGAGGGACTTATTAAAACCATATCATCGGCATAAACTAAGTTATTTATCCTTGCGTTATCTATACAACATCCCACTGTTGCCTCATTAAGTGAAGCAATTAATCCATCAATATACACCTTAAACAGCATAGGAGAGAACAAGGAGCCTTGTCTCACCCGCAAGATGAGCCAAAACATTCGGATAGTACATTGCCCCACCAAAGGTAAAAGATTGGTGGGAATACCAAAATTTCAATAAATTTAATATGTATATGGGAACCTTCCTGTCTTCTAGTTTTTTAAATAAAATATTGTGGTTCACTCTATCATATGTCTTACTTATATCCAGGAAACAGCTATAAATAGTTGAATTACTGTCAGTGTATTTAGATATTATTTCTTTAAGTACATAGATACACAGGTCAGTTGAGTGGGACCTTTTAAAACCAAACCCATTACGAGATGTCCATAGGTAATCATTTAATCGGAGTAACAAGAGTTTTCTAGTAGTTTCGAGAAGCAGGGAGCGACAGCAATAGGCTGTAATTATGCTGGACAGAATGTCTCCATACTTATTTTCACTCTGCAGAGATATAGCTATGAGCAAGCATGGCGACAAGAGCAATGATATATGCAGACATACTCGTCATCGGCATATTTTTAAGTGCTCATTCGATAGGTCAGCTACCCCTGACGCAGAACCAGTCTTTAACTCTTTAATTAATCTCTTTACTTCAGGAACTGATATCAAAGTATTTTCTCTTGTCCCTCCCACAGGCGTTTCGCTGCAGTCTATCTTAAGATTATCCCTACTCACACTGTTAAGAATGTTTGAGTAGTGGTTTTTTCCACAGCTTTGCAATTTCATCCTCCCCCATACCCCATCGATTGTCGAGGGAGGACATTTTGACACCCGTTTCATTCTTAAGAAATTTCCAAAATTTGTTATTATCGTTATTTATGTGAGCTTCACAGGCTTTTGATGCTCGAATAGACTCTTCTTCCTGTTTACATCGCCTTATGACCGCCTTATACTGAACCTACTTCTACACATATTCATGTATATTGTTCCTAAGCTGGGTCTACCATGAAAGCACCACAAATCGTAGGCGTCTTTCGATTCCCTCTTCAGGGGTCAATAAAATCATTCCACCAGGAATAATATTAGTATGATAGTTGTAAGATTTAATCAGGGGCTTCCTGCTTCTCTTAACAGGGATACTATCTTACTATAATACCTATCTATGAGTTTACGGTGAGAATCATTTGAGCAAGGATTACTACAGGCAAGATGCAAAATTTCTAAATTATTAAAGAGGTGACCTGTTCTGTCCTTGCTTTTATTCTCTGTTGCATATCAACATTAGACCAATCGACGCGATTATTCTTACCTATTGGGTTCTGTTATGTTGTGTTGCGCATACATGGTAAAATTAATTAATAGTTCTAATGGTCTATGATCAGAAAGAAGGAAATCATGCAAAATATGAACTCTAACAATTCGATCCTTTAGATTATTAGCTAGTGAGACAATAATCAATCCACCTGGTGGTACCACTCATATCACTAACGTATGTAAAATTACCACTGGTTACTCCTAATACATCTATATCACTATACTTAATTTGGCCGACTCGCACGTGTTACCGAATTCTACAAAGAATCCGAGTTCACATACGTGTTAAAGTCCCCCATTATTATACAGTGAGAATATTTGGGGTTATTTAATAATGACTTAATTTTATACAGCAAACCAATGTATTCATCTAGATTACTGCCAAAAAAACTTCATTTTTTTCTACGTGAAGGTCAAAATAATATAATTAAAACCCACTCTAATAGACAGAGTTTATTTCCACAACAGTTTCGATGCCCACTAGCATCCTCTTCGGGTAGATACAGAAAAACGAATTAAACAAAAACAAGAGGGAAAACAGTCCAGGGACCATTAAGAAATTCGCACCTAGGTTAGATCCGTTCTCCCAACACTGGAAGGGCATTTTATTAAAGGGACCCGTATAAGTACATTCGCACAAATTTAAAACTATCTTCTTGTTCTATACATACAGATTCTATTATTTTTTTACATAATTATTACATTTATTATTAAATTTATTTAATTTAATATTGCATTATTATTTATTACAGAAATTATAAATTTATTATTACATTGATTACTACACTGTTGTTTATTATACAGAAATTGTAAACCGAAAAACGAATGAAAAGGCGAGAAGGAAACAATCCAGAGACCATTAAGAAATTCGCACCTAGGCTAGATCCCGTTCCCACGATCCCAGAAGGGCATTTTTTTTTTTATTAAAAGGTCTCGCTTATAAGTACATTCGCACAAATTAAAACTATCTTCTTGTTCTATACATACAGATTCTATTATTTTGACATAATTACTGCATTTACGTTTTTAACATTTATTATTATTACCTTTACACTAATTATTACATTTATTTTATTACCTTTATTATTACATTTATTGCATTTATATTTATTTCCACATTTATTACTTCCATTATTACATTTACATTTACGTTATTATTCCATAGATTACTGCCGTTGTTGTATGGTAAATAGCAGTTTACAATTAATATACAATCATTTTTTCACTTGTAATTCAATGCCTAACAACCTTGCATTATCGCTTGATAAATTTTTTTATGTTTGACAAATTTTTCCTTATTAAGAAAGCAACACCACCAAAAGGCCTACCGTACATTAATTCATCTGACAAGTCTACTGCTGATGACGCATGGTACATAAAGTCATCATGGATGGTAGAGAGGAATTTTAGCTCTTGCTTAGGTAGCCAGTGCTCTTACAGGAGCATGAAATCTGCATTGTCATAGATTTTGTGAACATCTACAATTGAATTCCTTACTAACCTTACGTTATATGAGACTATTTTCAACAAGTATCCGCCATGACTGATAGAAAATTATTTATTATTATTATTATTATACACAGTACAAATTTCAGGCATTACCGTTAGGGCGCCTATTATTATTATTATTATTATTATTATTATATTATTATTATTTTGCCTGTTATCAAATCTCCTGGAAAAGTGAATAAACTCCTTAACAATAATACTGTCTGGCCACTGACTCATATTGTACGGTTGAATTGTGAATTTACACCTTTAATTATTACTTTAAATGAGTTATAATACGGAGATTTTGTGTATATATATATATATATATATATATATTATATATATAATGGAAACCCGGCGAATCGGTTCTTCCTAAAAAAAAAAAAAAAAAAAAAAAAATAATGGAAACCCACAAGGAAAAAGAAAAATGATTCCAAGGCCTTTCGTATATTCAGAAGTACACTTCGTCACTCGTCAGGGACCTCGAAAGGCCTTGCAATCATTTTTCTTTTTCCTTGTGCGTTTGCATCATTATTCATTTCACGTGTCTAATTGTGAAATTCATCCAATTCATCCCATATATATATATATATATACCGTATAGGTCAAGTTTTAAAGACTGAATTCTTAGGCAAAAATTAGGGGGTCGACCTATATAAGGGTAACATTTTCGTGGGGTTGAATCCGTGCACGATGGGGAGGGTTAGGAGCTACTGTTAGCTTCAGACATGAAAAATATTTACCATTTAGTACCAGTAAACAATGAAAACATAAAATATGTACCAATTATTAAAATTACCAAATATGTACCAATTATTACAATTACAGAATGGTAGCACAGGATGATATAAAACATAAAATGATTTTTAAAAGTTTATTTATAGAAAGATACATCAATTTTTGTTCATTAAACTTGAAACAAAAGACATTTGGTAACTGTACACTACAAATTTATACAAAGATTCAGTTCAGCAAAGAATAGTTTCTAGTTTTTGGAAATGAGTTTTATATGCCATAAAATATGGTGCTTTATTACCCTAATTTGTTGTTCCACTACCTTCAACAACTGGGGTCGACCTATACACGAGGCATATGATAAATTAATGATTTCTTGGCCAAAAATCAAGGGTCGACCTATACACGAGATCGACCTATACTGGGGTATATACGGTGTATATATATATATATATATATATATACCTAGTAACCCCGCAGCAGTTCCGTGCGTTGGTCTCTCTTCACATGAAGGTCAAGCTGGTGGCCCTGCCTCTAGGCCTGACTTGGTGGAGGAGCGAGTTGTTCTCTTGCGCTCTTCATCGCACATAGCCAGGTACACCCGGCTCATCTGGTACCGCCCTGAGCCAAGCATCTAGTCTTCTTTTGAAGACTTCAACTTTGACCCCTGTAATGTTTCTGAGGTCCTTTGGAAGCTGGTTTAAAGTCTTGGACCTCTGACAAACAAGCTATTTTCCTTCAGTGTTGAAAAGGTCCCTTGTCGGGCCTTTAGTTTAGGAACACTACACATTCTGCCTTTCCTATTTTCCACTGTTGTTTGGATGTTAATTGGGTTTAGTTTGAGGTTTGGTACCAGTTTTTCGATCATTTTCCATATGTAGATTATGGTGTATTTCTCTATTCTTCTTTCCAAGGAGTACAGATTTAGTTTATGTAGTCTTTCCCAGTAGTTGAGTTCCTTGCAGCCATCAATCTTGGCTGTGAAATGTCTCTGAATTTTTTCCAGTTTATTAATTTATTCCTTTTTATATGGGGACGTCAAGACTGAGCAGTATTCAAGTTTTGGTATGATGAGTGTTTTCAGCAGGGGAATCATTACCTTCTTGTCTCTTCTTTTAAAGGTTCTTAGCCTGTCCCGCGACTCTTTTTGCTTTGTTTATCGCTATCTGATTTTTGTGTCTCGAATTTCGTGCCATCGGTCATTATAACCCCAAATCTATCGTTTTCGTGCTTCTCTGAATTTCCTGTTAAAATAATGTCATAGTGTTGTCTTCTGACCATTTGTATATTCTGTTTGGGTCCCTCTGTAACGCCTCCACCTCTTTTAAATCGCTGATTTTTCTGCTGATCTTTGTATCGTCTGCAAAGGATGTCACTATACTGTTGCTCGTTACTTCAGTGTCTATATCTGTTAGCATGATAATGAATAGGAGTAGGGCCAATACTGTTCCTTGTAGTACTGAGCTGCGTACTTCTGATTCTGATGATGATATACCTTGAATTTTTACGACCTGTAGACGTTCTCTGTGGAAATTGTAGATCCATTTTCCCACTTTGCCTGTTATTCCTATATGTTTCATTTTATGTGCTATTATACCATGATCACATTTGTTGAACGCTTTAGCAAAATCCGTGTATATGACGTCGTAGATTTCATTGCCTTCAAATGCGTCTAGGATATTATTATAGTATTCTATAAGTTGTGAGAGGCATGACCTTCCTGAGCGGAATCCGTGCTGGTTCTCGTTGAATGTTTCCAATGTCTCAAAGCAGTCATAGATTTTCTCTCTAACTATTCTTTCAAATACTTTGGTGAGATGGGACGTCAGTGACACTGGTCTATAGTTCTTTACTTGACATCTATCCCCTCCTTTATATATAGGAACAATGTTTGCTCTTTTCAGGACGCTTGGTATTTTCCGTGTCTAGTGTGTGAATATGTGTATCTATAGTGAATTTATTCGTTTTTATTATTTCCTTTTCTTTACACTTTATTATTACCCTTTCTACGCATTCACACTGATTTCGCTGTTTTATAAATGGGTAAACGGGTTAGCGTGGCCGCCATTGAGATTTAGAAGAACAAAGCGACGCCGTGATGCAAAATGACGACTCTTTATTACTATTTACCGAGTCTTATTTACGTTGAAACAATGAACAGGACGAGGAAAAGCGAGTGCGGATTTATGTTTTGAAATTTTGATCGTGGAGAGAGTTTTAGTTAACTTTAAATCACATTTTCATTTTAATCGAACAAAACACTCCTCATACCCCTACTGGGTTCGAGGACTCGGTTTTGAGTATTTTAATGCATGTGGCGGCGTCCGGCTCAGCGCATTTCGAGTGTTGCCAAATAGTATTTTATATTTCAAACAATTTCGTGTTACATATCTTAATTCCAGACAATTTATAATCAGTTTATATACTCTAAAAAACATTATTAAATTTCTTATTAAAACATTAGATTTTTATTAAAAAACCAATACACGACATCACAAATATTGGTTAAAATAAATATGTTTAAGAAATATGGCAGTAGTAGTAGTAGTAGTAGTAGTAGTAGTAGTAGGATACAAGCGCCTGGCAATCACTGCAACGTAAGAAAAAAGGTTGTAAGGTAAAAAAATTATACCGTAAGATTTTTAATATACTGTTAATAACCATAACTTGTATTTCCACACAAAGACTGATTATGCTTGACGGGTCACATTTTAGAAATAGGCAAAAAGACCAAATTTTTTGTATAATGATTAGACTTAGCATCGATTTCTGGTTCTGACTCTACGACATACCTAATTTTAGTGTGCAGTGATAACCAATTTGTGCAGTAATAATTTCAATTTGTGCAGTGATAAATTGAAAATCTGTGCAGTGATAAATTAGGTTTAGAACCTAATGTATCACTGCACAGATTTTCAATTTATCACTGCACAAATTGAAATTATTACTGCGCAAATTGTTTATCACTGCACACTAAAATTAGGAATGCTTTACGAAAATATATGAAAAAATTAGAAAATTATGAAAAATGGATTTTGGTTGTCTAAATTATAAAATCTTTTGTTTGAGTAAGAATGATGAAGTCCTCTAAGATGTTAATGTGAGGGTGTTTTTGTTATTTTTTTAAATGGTGAATTTTGCCAAGATAATATCACAGATTACACATTAATCAGATAGAAAACTAAAGGCAGTTTGGTTTTACTTAGCAACCGGTCGTTGCTATGAGCATTTCTAAGAAATGGTTCGTCTTTAATTCATGCAGAAGTTAAATTTATGATATTTGTATACAATTTTCGGATCACCTGAAGATCAGGGCCCCCAGCCTTCTTTAGTTAGCTTTATAAGGCTAACTAACGAAAATATCACGACCTAACCTAACCAATCGTCAAGGGCGTACAGTTGACCTAACGATTGGTTAGGTTAGGTCGTGATATTTTCGTTAGTTAGCCTTATAAGGCTAACTAAGAAGGTTAGGGGCCCTGATCGTCAGGTGATCCCAATTTTATACTAATAACTCATGGTTCATTGAAATAACCTGACTGATCTTAAGAAAAGTTCCTAGCAACGGCTGGTTGCTAAGCAAATAAGTTTATATGAAAGTGACCTAGCTGGTTACTAGTTAATCTGTGATTATATTTTTGCTGGAGCATTCTTTGTGGAATTTGTTATGTAATTCCAATAAAATTCGTTATGTAACCGAAGTAGGAGGAGTTACAGCCTTCTTCCAAGCAATTAAATTGGTACACAGCGTTATCACTTTCCTTGAAGGAGAAGATGAAGAATAAATGACAGTTTATTTTGATTTGTAATAACTTTCAATCATTATTATTTTAGTATTATTTGGAAATTCTGTATAATTTTATTTAATCCTTTGTTTTAAATTTTGATTCCTTTACCTAATTCTGATATGAAACACGACACAATTTTTCGGATTCACAGTTTTTATTGATATTATCACAAATTTTGTTAGTACAAATTTGTATTATCTTTTCAATTATACAAATTGTCTGAGAAAGGTCTGAAATGAAATTAAAAAGTGACGCAAGCATAAATGCTATGCGACATTATACGTAGTAGACACACTTACCAAATTATTGCAGCCCGATTCACACTATCGCCAACACTACAGGAATGGTAACAGTATAAACACTAATTCTCATTATCACAAAAACTTAGCGTCAAAATCGTATGTGGATGAACGATTCCCAAACCATACATTGGAAAATGTGGTCCCATTGCCTGGACCCCAAGGTCACCTGACCTATTTTCACTAGATTTCTTTCTATGGAGCTTTATGAAAGACAATATTTCAAGGAGAAGACTGGCAATGTAACAGTTTTACTTGACAAATTGTTGCTACAATTAACACCATTGCCCTTGACATGCTGATGAACACTTGGCGAGAGGTAAAGTAACGAATGGAGAAAAATCACTATTAATTAATTTTTGTAATTCTTATGATTCCCTCATCAAACTCACTCCATGGTAAAGAAATTTGTAAACCTTGTGTACAAAAGTCTTAAGATTTGACACTTTGACGTTATAATTTGTATTGAATTCCTTTATAGTAGTTTATATAATTTATGCGCTTGCTAAAACCAGTCCCTTATCATGAATTTCAATGTGTACTTCCAAAAAATGTATTTCATTATAGTTTCTTCAGAAGTACATTGTAATTTACTTGTTCTTCCAAAAAACAAGAACAAATAAATTAAATTCAAACAAAGAACGTTTAAGAACGTTTAAAAACGATTTCCTTCATGAGCTAAAATACTGTATGCGTCGATGCATCTATATTTGCATCGAAAATGGTGGTGGACATTTCTAGTACATTCTGTAGACCTATACAGGGTGCTATCAAATTATGTTTCATAAATTAGTATACATATTTAGGACATCAAAATGAACAAAAAGGTTCTTATGAACATAAATCCGCAATCGCTTCGTTTCCGAGATACATTGCTTTTTTACCGAAGGCGATGCTATTGTCTGTACACCTTTTGTATGCTTTGTAGATATTCCCTTCAAATTGAAAAATGATTCAATGTAATAACTCTTTACAACAAAGACGGACTTTACATTAAGCGATGGGTTTATGCAGATTTTTATTTCATAAAAATTTAGTTATATGAAAAAATATGTAAAAGGTGTCCTTTAGTATTTTATAAGTATTATAGGTGGTTTGTGAATTTTGCTTGGGAAATGATTCTTCTCAGTTAAGCCTTTTTTGTATTTAAAGAAATGAATTTATGTATTCTGTTTCATTGCAAACATATTTGAAAGAAGTTCAGATGGAAAAACTCCCGTAACTCGGTTGGTTGGATATTGGACTTGGGTAGGTTTGCCAACTCCATGAAGTTTGAATAAAGGACAAGAACATCAATTCCAATATACTGTCTACAGGGTCAGGGAAAGAAGTAAAATTTTATTTATAATTTATTACAATTTATACTGCATGCTTTTTTATTGCATATTTTTTTAAAGGAAATATTTTTATTGATATGCAGATATTGACCCATTGAGTCATGCATTGACAAAATTTATGGTAATTTGATATTTATTTATTTTTAAATTTATACTTTTCTTGAATTTTTGCAGACTTCAGTAAAAGAGTATCATTTTTTATTTTTTCTGCAAAACCCAAACAATTATCCTTTAAATTGAAATAAACAAAAAGCTCACTTTTTACTAGTTCAACCGAACATCGGTTTCTATCATCACGCCATTTAGCGTTCATCACACTGAAAATTCTTTCGCAATATGCAGATGTTCCAGAAATAGATAAAACTTACGAAATTTTACTCGACTTAAGACTTTATAATTATTTCCTTTTAAACAAAAGTTTTGTTCCCAAAACTTGTTTGGAACAAGATTGTTATCAGAAAAGGACAAATGGTGTCCTTTCCGAACTCAAGAAAGGACAAGGACAAAAAATCTACAGAAAAGGACGGTTGGCAACCCTAGACTTGGGTAAACGTGACTGTGAGGGCATGGTGTGAAAAATATGATTTCCGCTTATAATTCCTTGTTTAAACCCTCTTTCCTGTAGAATCTTCTTTCACAATCTTCTCTTAAGATCGTCAATATGGGTTCGCAAGGTACGCTCTACTAGCGATCTTCTTATAAATGTAATTTTACCCCTTATTTAAAGATTATTAACCTTTTCCAAAAAATACTCATCATTGAAGCTTTAATAATAGTATGCAAATAAGTAAGAAAAGATGAATTATAAACTTCTAGAAGCATGATTACTAATTAATTTTGAAAGCTTGTTTGAAACTCAATTTTGAAATTTAATGGCGGCTAAAACGGCCTCTGAAATAATAATTAAAACATTTCCGAAAAGGATATTTTGAGCTGCTTAAAAATTTTCCAGACGAAGGCTCGAATTTGGTGTAAGAAGACACGGTTCTTTCTTATTTGGAAAGCAATTTGAAAATGAAGCTTTTCATATTTACTCGTACAATAACAAATTATTTATTAGACGATCCTTATATGAGGAATGATTTTAATTAAATGCAAATGAATACGAGGTAGAACACTAGATTTAACTCTCTTCAGGTCACTAATCCACAAATTCTTTCCAGAAACGTTTTTGTTGCCTGTTTAAATTGGGAAATTAATTTTTCGTAAGAATTTTTTTCTAGACATGACCCCTAAATCTTCGCGATTGTTCCGATTGCTATGGAAAATTTCCTCAGTACATTCCTAGCGGTGTCTCTTTTAACTTTTTAGTCTGCAGATTTTCCGTAAACCGACGAGAACTACGAAACTTGGTGGATACGACTAATAAGTTAATTTTTTCAGAAATTTTTCCTAAAATATTGTAGTAGAATCCGACAACTTTTTATGCAGTATAATATTCCTAAGTCTCTTCACCAACAGGAAAAATGTTAAATTTGTCGATTCGTGGTATCATTTTTATAATAAAAAGGATTTATTTTTGTGCTGTGATCCTCACCTGAATGGCGTGGGAGCAGCTCGTCTTGGTAGACTGTTTCATAGCTCTGCAACGGCTTTCCAGGCTAAAAACGGCGAAACTCCTACGCGAGCGACCAGCCGAACATAAATTTTCCTTACAGTGAGCGACTTCCTCCACGAAGAACCTCGAGATTCTACTGTGGTACTCAAAATTTTACAAATGTATTTTATATTAACGCTCAAAGTTTAAGATTTAAATTTGATGAATTATTAAGTATTGTCCTTGACCAAAACTTTGAGGTTATAGCAATTACTGAATCCTGGTTAAATACAGAGAGTAGAGATTTTCTCGAAGAATATCATATTCTTGGTTATGAGATATTTAACAATAACAGAATAGAAAGAAGAGGTGGTGGTGCAGTACTATACGTTCAGTCACACTTAAAACCCTTAATTAAAAGATTTTCAGAAATTGATAATATAAATTCGACATAAATTCGACTGTCGATAGCGATAGTAGACTTCGGGAACTAGTTAGAAATGATTACAATATATATATATATATATATATAAAAATGAAATCATAAACGTAAGCGTATTTGCGTCGGTGAACAAACAGACAATTATACAGAACATGTGCACGTAATAACGATGTACGCAAGGTTACATACATCATCTACAAGTAAGTAGATATAGGCTGATAGATTGAGAAGGCATAAGTAGACAACAGGGTTCATATCAGGGCTCTTTCCTGGCCATGGCACTGTTTAATAATTTTAATCTATCTCAAGGTTTATATAAACGAGATAATATTACTGTCAGTGTATATTGCTAAACAGAGTAATATAGATAACATTCTTCCTCGTGAATAGGTGCAAATGGAGTAAATGATAAAGGATTTTAACACACTGACTCCTCTCTCTCTCTCTCTCTCTCTCTTATGGTGTAAGTGGGATTATATAATAATCTTTGTACAGGATAAAAGAGGATACAGTTCAACCTACATGACACCAAAATGGACTCCTCTAAGCTCCTTTATATGTAGAAATATATATATATATATATATATATATATATATATATATATATACAGAAAGAGAGGGAACGAGACAGATGAAAGAGTGATTTAAAGTAGAGGTGGCGTTACTGCATTTAACAGTTGTACAATAAATTAAAACAAAATAAATGTGGAACGCCGGACAAAAAATTAATTATCGAAATAATAAATGTGTAATATACAATGAATATAATATATAAATATAATATATAATAATAATTATTATTATATAAAAAATATTGCTTCTCATTTATATTATATCCATGCTGGCCTATAAATATCAACAGTTGATGCGCCACAAAAAAATCTGGCCCACTGCCACATGTGGCACTGATCTGTAGAACTTGAGGGGAAAATTAACATCACAAATTTGGGTTCTAAAATACATAAAAGAAATAGGAAAAAAAAATTACATACACACATACACACATACATACATATATATATATATATATGTATGTATGTATGTACAAAATAATGCTTTTTGTAAACTCAAACGTGTACTTTATATTTCATTGTTAAATTATTCTTTGGGTAAACCCCAAATTTCTTATACTCTCGAAGTGCGATGACAAAAAAAAAAAAAAATTCACTGAGCTTAAATTTTACAGTGTTATTAATATGTATAGTATATGAAATTTCCTACACAATGTAACAGTAAAAACATTTCAAATACCAAAACCTTATCTATAATTACATTATTTCTTTCAGTAAACAAGTCGGTATAACGACGTAAAATAGTGTAATTTCATGATACAAAGACGAACGGGTATATCATTTCTCATTTCTCTCTTATATTATATATATATATATATATATATATATATATACAGGGTGGGCCGTAAGTTTCCATACATAGGAAAAATAAACATATTTTTATGGACAACCATTTTTATTTATATAATATGCTCTACATGGTTGCCATTGTTTTGAAAACACATTTCAATACGTTTCCCCACTGTTGATGAACCGCATTAGCACAGTTGACGTTATGCTTGTAATGGCGTTGGTGATACGTTCCTTTAGATGATTTATGTCTCGTATCTTTTCCTGATACACCATGGCCTTCAAGTGCCCCCAAAGATAGAAAAAGGGGGGTGAGATCTGGGGATCTGGGAGGCCACTCCACAGGACCACGCCGACCAATCCAAGCATCCGGAAACTGCTGATCCAAATACCGACGCACGTGAAGACCATAATGAGGTGGAGCTCCATCTTGCTGGAAGTAAACTGGGAAGTTACCTTCCTCGTTTAGCAGGGATGGGAAAATCTCTTATTGCAACATGTTAAGATACCTTTCGGCATTAAGTTTCCACTGACAAAAATTGGTCCAATAATTCTGTCACCCCATATCCCGGCCCACACCATCACTTTACGGCACCTTGCATCTTCGTCGGACTCAGCCAGTTAGGGTTAGCATTACTCCAATAACGTATGTTTTGCCGATTAACCTCTCCATTGACGTAAAAATTTGCTTCATCAGTAAACAAGATCTTATCTAAAACATAAAAACAAACGTTTAAATTTTCCTATGTATGGAAACTTACGACCCACCCTATATATATATAATATATATATATATATATATATATATGAAAAAAATTTCACGAAAGTGACACGTGAAAAGTATTTATGATGAATAAAACCACGAAGGAAAAAGAAACACAAAGGGGTGCTCAAGCGCTTTCGTCTAATGACATCCTCAGGAACACTGGAGTGAAAGGACAGATCAAGGCAATATATAGGTTACAAAAATAAACATACATACATACACATTCACATATATATACATATATATATATATACATATATATATATATATATATAAATATATACATATATATAGTAAGCATAGAAAAAATTGTGGGAGGAGCCAACATTTATATGGTCACAGAAGAATAAAGAAATAAAAATAAATATAAATATAAATTGAGAAAAAATTAATTACAAAATAGTGCCTTAGTGATATATATGTCACAGCCTAAATAATCATAAAGAAATAAACAGGCAAATAAAAAAAACCCATAAATACATATACATACATATATATATATATATTACATATATATACACATATATATATATATATATATATATATATATAAAGACACTTTTAGCACTTTGGCCGACCTTCCATATAAATTCAAATGGCTTTTTTTTATGGAACAGGTCACAAAAGAATAAAGAAAAAAAAAATATAAATATTGTAAGTAGAGTCTACCAATTCAAGCTCAAGAGGGAGGTTTTACAATCGATTTAATAGATGCTGCCAAAATGATATATATGTCACATTATTAAAAATAAAAATTGAAAGATAAATTTTAAGAGAGGCACACCAATTTATAAGGGAAAAAATTACACATATGCATATTATAGTCACAAACGAATACAAAAGTACAAATAAATATAAATTGGAAAACAAAATGATCCCTAGATGATATATAAAGAACAATAAAATATATATACAACCTATTTACGGTATATATACGAAATATAAACGCAATATATACAGAATATATATATTATATATATATATATATATATGCATAAGGGGAAAAAAAAAAAAAAAAAAAAAAAAAAAAAAAAAAAAATTTGGTAATTTTTTTTCCCTTATGCATATATATATATATATATATATATTCTGTATATATTGCGTTTATATTTCGTATATATACCGTAAATAGGTTGTATATATATTTTATTGTTCTTTATATATCATCTAGGGATCATTTTGTTTTCCAATTTATATTTATTTGTACTTTTGTATTCGTTTGTGACTATAATATGCATATGTGGTAATTTTTTCCCTTATAAATTGGTGTGCCTCTCTTAAAATTTATCTTTCAATTTTTATTTTTTAATAATGTGACATATATATCATTTTGGCAGCATCTATTAAATCGATTGTAAACCTCCCTCTTGAGCTTGAATTGGTAGACTCTACTTACAATATTTATATTTATTTTTATTTCTTTATTCTTTTGTGACCTGTTCCATAAAAAGCCATTTGAATTTATATGGAAGGTCGGCCAAAGTGCTAAAAGTGTCTTATATAATATATATATATATATATATATATGTGTATATATATGTATATATATTATATATATGTATGTATATGTATTTATGGGTTTTTTTATTTGCCTGTTTATTTCTTTATGATTATTTAGGCTGTGACATATATATCACTAAGGCACTATTTGTAATTAATTTTTTCTCAATTTATATTTATATTTATTTTTATTTCTTTATTCTTCTGTGACCATATAAATGTTGGCTCCTCCCACAATTTTTTTCTATGCTTACTATATATATGTATATATTTATATATATATTATATATATGTATATATATATATATATGTATATATATGTGAATGTGTATGTATGTATGTTTATTTTTGTAACCTATATATTGCCTTGATCTGTCCTTTCACTCCAGTGTTCCTGAGGATGTCATTAGACGAAAGCGCTTGAGCACCCCTTTGTGTTTCTTTTTCCTTCGTGGTTTTATTCATCATATATATAATATATATATATATATATATATAAATGATATACCCGTTCGTCTTTGTATCATGAAATTACACTATATTTTACGTCGTTATACCGACTTGTTTACTGAAAGAAATAATGTAATTATAGATAAGGTTTTGGTATTTGAAATGTTTTTACTGTTACATTGTGTAGGAAATTTCATATACTATACATATTAATAACACTGTAAAATTTAAGCTCAGTGAATTTTTTTTTTTTTTTGTCATCGCACTTCGAGAGTATAAGAAATTTGGGGTTTACCCAAAGAATAATTTAACAATGAAATATAAAGTACACGTTTGAGTTTACAAAAAGCATTATTTTGATTTAGCTATTAACATATTTTGTTGACTCAGAGTTGTGACGTTATCTGTCCACAAAGCTTCTGTAAAGTATATAGTACAACATACGTTATACTACCTTCCCTTATCAAAGTAACAAGTTAACAAAGTTTTCTAAAGTTGATTTGTACCGATATTAACTAATGGGTGCTACTGTAGTATGCGGTCTACCTACGATTCGGCGGTCTACCTTTTAATTATAACTTCTTATCTTGTTTACTAATTGTTTGTTTACATCCCATTGTCAATCGCCCTTGACGATTGGTTAGGTTTAGTTATGATATTTTCGTTAGTTTTAACGAAAATATCATGATTAAACCTAACCAATCGTAGGTAGACCGCATACTACAGTAGCACCAACTAATGTACTAATCACAGCTTCTCGTTGATCAACGAACTTAATAAGAGACATTGGGTTTGTCTTTGTGCCTACATTCCTTTTTTTCAGCTTATAACATTTATTTAGAAATAGGGACATTTTTGGGGGGAAGACCTGATATATAACTATTTTATTATCCATTAAGCCAAGTTTTGAGTTTTTGGAATATACTACTGTATATATTATCATATGATATGTTGCAGCTGGGATTGCCAACTCTCCAGTTTCCGAGCTGAATCTCCGGTTTTTTTTTTTTGTTAGGCTCCGGTTTTATTTTCATAGTAAAAACGGAGACAAAACCTCAGGCTTTCAGTTTATATAAAAATAACGTATGAAAATTCTTTTTTTAATTCTATTTCATATATTATTTAGTAAAGAGATCATTCAGGAACCAAAATTGCGGATAATAAATGTCAGCAAATAATCAAGTGGTGTTGCTTAAATGCTGCTGGTCGGGTTAACTCGGCAATCGAGCAGCTCGAGCCTAAATCTCCATCTTTTTTTTTAATCTAAAAATTGGCAGCTTTTGCTGCAGAAATACATATTTATTATTACCAATATAAACTTCAATTAATTTTTTATTTCACTTATAAATATACTGCGTAATCTTATTCATATTTAGATTTTAGTTCGTTGAAAATGTCCGAAGCGCGCGGACGAAACATTCGCTTATATACAGGGTGTCCCATAAGTCCGGCATCATAGGAAAAATAATAAAAAAAGGCAAAACAAAAGCTTTTATTTACAGAACGTGCTCAATATGTCCACCATTGTTTCCAATACACAAATTCAGACGTGATACCCAGTCAGCAAGCACACGGTGAATGATGTCAGGAGTAATGGTGTTACATGCCCCAATAATGCGCTGCCGCAAATGTTCAACACTCCTAATTTTCTCTGCGTATACCAGCGCTTTCAAGTGGCCCCAGAGATAAAAATCTAGTGGCGTGAGATCCGGGCTTCTAGCTGGCCATTCCACAGGCCCTCGACGTCCTATCCAATGACCAGGGAATTGTTGGTACAGGTATTCCCTTACTTGGGTGCTGTACTTGGGCGGACAATCGCCGAAGAGACTTATTGGGACTTCTGTTAAAATGAGCCAGGATAGCAGTCGCTGTATCATCGTCAGTGGACCTCCTTGAAGGTCCACTGCGTGGTTTATCTTCTATGGATCCTGTTTCCTTAAACTTTGCAACAAGTCTGCTAACACAACTCTGTGTTATTGGCTCGCGGTCTGGATGCAGTCTGTTAAATTCAGCAGCGGCCTCTCTTTGACTCCGATTTCCTATGAGTAGAATTATCTGGATTCGTTCTTCCTTGCTCACAGACATTATGGCCTGTAGAAAGAGAAAAATATGAATTATGGTTTGTAGAAATAGAAAAATATGAATTTCTCGAATGATGCCGGACTTATGGGACACCCTGTATAATAACGAAAGCTTTAACCGCGTTCAATTCACCAAAAGCCATTAATAGATTTTTTTTAATTGAAAGAATGTCGAAAGAATTCACGAAGTTCGAGGAAAGGTGCTGAAAAGTACAGTTCCCGTCGCTTCGCTGACGGTTAGACAGGCTAAACTACAGAAAAGAACGCAGCCGTGAAAATTTTGAGCTTCACATTGTGTCAACATTTCTGAATCTGGTATCTCCCAAACCTCCTCACCCCCATTCATGCAACTTGGGGGCTAACCCCCTCCCCCATTACCCCCACCCCTCCCCATTACCCCACCCCATCCCCCATTACCCCCACCCCCACCCTTCCCCCATTGCTAAACTACAGAAAAGAACACAGTCATGAAAATCTTGAGCTTCACGTTGCCGCCCGTAATACAATTTCTGAATTTTTTTCTCACAATTTTTTCTCACAATTTCTGAAAGTGTGACGGACGGACGGACGGACAGACGGACAGCTCTCTTATTATAATATAGATGGATTAATATTTGTGTTATTATGTACACCTAAATAGAAGTAGACATTTCATTTGAAATGTCTAATGCATTAGACATTTTGGATCGCCTGAAGATCAGGACCCACAGCCTTCTTTAGTTAGCTTTATAAGGCTAATTAACGAAAATATCACGACCTAACCTAACCAATCGTCAAGGGCGTACAGTTGACTTAACGATTGGTTAGGTTAGGTCGTGATATTTTCGTTAGTTAGCTTTATAAGGCTAACTAAAGAAGGCTGGGGGCTCTGATCTTCAGGTGATCCGACATTTTATATTAGCTAAACATTTCGTTAGACATTTCAGTAGGTCAATTGAAATGTCTAATTTGTCCCAATTTTTCAAACAATTGAAAAGACGGATCACCTGAAGATCAGGGTCCCCAGCCTTCGTTAGTTAGCTTTATAAGGCTAGCTAACGAAAATATTACGACTTAACCTAACCAATCGTTAGGTCAGACTTATAAGGCTAACTCAAGAAGGCTGGGGGCCCTGATCTTCAGGTGATCCGAAAAGATTAATCTGAAATGTCTGATGAAATGTTTAATGAATTATCTAACAATGAAATGTCTAATGCATGAAAGTTTGAGGAGTTTAAGTTTAAAAACTCTCTAAACTGTGAAAATCTTTTGACTTTCAGGATCACCTGAAGATCAGGGCCCCCAGCCTTCTCTAGTTAGCCTTATAAGTCTAACTAACGAAAATATCACGACCTAACCTAACCAATCGTTAGGTACGCCCTTGACGATTGGTTAGGTTAGGTCGTGATATTTTCGTTAATTAGCCTTATAAAGCTAACTAAAGAATGCTGGGGGCCCTGATCTTCAGGTGATCCAACTTTCAATTTATATCCATTTCTTCTTGTAAGTGACTGTATCCCTATCAAATAACTTCTTATAATTTACATTATCTAAACCATTTATAAATTTTCAATACTCGAATGAGTTCTCCTAAAAGTCGACCCTATTCACGTGAATAAATATCTAGTTCAGTTAATGTTTCCTCAAATATTTTACGTCTCAGTTCTGGATTCTTTTGTTTTCTCTAGCCCCCAACCCTTTTTAACTTATCAGTGTCTTTTCTCAAGTATAGGCTGTCTAACTTAGATATTGAACCTAGGGTAGTCTTACTGTATATAGAGAGGCCTAGGTCTAAGGCCAGGCTCAGAATCACAGATGGGTTCTTAATGTTGAAAAACTTTACCAGCGAAGGCCTAACCAAATAGGTAAAATTAATAAACGCATGAAAGACCTTTGGAAGACCTACGCCTAACTGAAATGAATTAATAAATGCACAAATATAATAACTGTTTTCTCTTCTCTTCGAGATATAGCCTATGAATACGAAATACCCCTCGTAACAATTTCAAAAGATTTTTAACTACAATACGCATGCTTCTAGGCGCAAAGAATAGAAAACTAACTTATCATACAAATGAAATGTTTAATTTCTACGCTTTTATATATGTGAAATATTTAAGTACCACTTTTAGATATTTGAAATATTTAAGTACCACTTTTAGATATTTGAAATATTTAAGTACCACTTTTAGATATTTGAAATATTTAAGCACCACTTTTAGATATTTGAAATATTTTAAGCACCGCTTTTAGATATTTGAAATATTTAAGCACCGCTTTTAGATATTTGAAATATTTAAGCACCGCTTTTAGATATTTGAAATATTTAAGCACCGTTTTTAGATATTTGAAATATTTAAGCACCGTTTTTAGATATTTGAAATATTTAAGCACCGTTTTTAGATATTTGAAATATTTAAGCACCACTTTTAGATATTTGAAATATCTAATAAACATTTCAAAATAGCTATTATTTATTTGAGAAAGATCATGATGAGATGTCGCGTAAAAGTTACATATATATATTGCGAAACGTCTAGTACCATTTAGAGTGTATTGCGGTAAGTCAGTAATAACCAAGAATGAGAAGTACATAAGTGGAAATTCAATTTCCTACAGCCAAGCGAAACAACCCGCTTTAGCTCGTCGAAATTTCGTAGCGAAATAATTCCCAGTTAAGACTTGACAGGATTTCAATTTAATTTACATGCAGTTAATGCCTTAAGCAAAGGGTCCTCTGAAAGGCTCCTCCTATATCACTATCTCAGTATATCACTCGCGAGTTGGTTCTCCTCATAAAACACATCTTTTTTTTTCTTTTACGTTTCACCCTGTTGTTTACATACGTTGTTTAGTAATAACATTTCCTTATAATCGAAGTAAAGTCACTGAGGTCGGGGGTTCGAATCTCGTTCATGCTGGTAATAATAATAATAATAATAATAATAATAATAGTACAGGAGTTAGCGAATGGGGCCTCATTAGTTTAATACAGGAGTTAGCGAATGGGGCCTCATTAGTTTAATACAGGAGTTAGCGAATGGGGGCCTCATTAGTTTAATACAGGAGTTAGCGAATGGGGCCTCATTAGTTTAATACAGGAGTTAGCGAATGGGGCCTCATTAGTTTAATACAGGAGTTAGCGAATGGGGCCTCATTAGTTTAATACAGGAGTTAGCGAATGGGGCCTCATTAGTTGGCCTCAGCGGCGTACCCGTTACTAACCCTCACCACTAATTTATAGGGAAAATTACTGATTGGATGTTCTAAAAATAATTGTGTCTATACATACGCCTTAAAAGAAATATAGTATTAATTTGAAAAAGGTTAGGTTCGATTTTCATGATTGAGTGTGTACATCAAGGCCTCAGTTTTTAAAAATTAAAAGTGGTACGGCCGCAGATTTACGCGTAGCAGCGTCGCAGACCGATATACCTTATAAGGTGAGGGAAGTGCATTGATGAGAGTGAGAGGGTAGGTCCCCTTCCACAAAGGGTTAACAACCGGAACGATTTATTAAAAATAATTAACAACCGGTACGTACCGCCCTCAACTCAAGCTCTGTTGGACATGCAATGTTTTAGACCAGGTTTACGCATGTTCTTTTAATTTAAAAAAGTTCCTGATTCTATTTTATTTATTATTTACTCATTAACACAGTAGCGAATTACACTGGCTACATTACTACCCACAAACTAATGAATTCCGCCTCACATACGGAAAGTATTACATCCTACACATTACATCCTATTTTCAAGAAATTAATTTTCTAATATTTTTCTATTTGGGTCACGCGTCAGTAGAATGTTTACGGATTACAAACTCGAAAGTTTATCGAAATTTAGCTGAAACCTACGTATCTTACAGTAATTAATCTGTCATCCGGTTTGGAGTACCATCATAAAAACCTATACGAAAGGAGGCTATAAAAGCCGAACACGTTTGTATAATTTATATAATATTTTCCAAATTAAAAAAAACGACAAATAATAATTTTAGTCCTTGAAACAATGCGAAAATCCAGAGACAAATTACATTTTAGAATACAAACGTGCTTCTTTTTCCAGTTGTCCAAACAAAGGTGAGCAGAATCTAATAGTGACTGAGCTGTTACATGATAAGCAACTTAAAGTAATTATTTATTTATTTATTTTTTGCATTATCTGACGTAATTATTATTATTATTATTATTATTATTATATATATGAATGTGCAGATTGAATCTAATTTGGTTAAGTTTTTCTATCAGAGGTCCGGTATCACATTCAACAAGCTTTTAATCTGATTAAGTGTGACTCCTATCACTCGTATAACTTCTCAATAAACATTTACATACATTTTCATAAGTCTCTTTAGCCCTTTTAACTATTATGGTGAACTTAAAAGGAATATTAAACAGTAATATAAACTTACAAAACAGAGTTTAATTCAAAGTAGAAACTTTGTAGTTGTATAAGACATATTTCTTCACAGTCACAACTGTTGTGATAAAGTTAGAACGGTTTAACTTTGCGTAATTACAACATCAGATAATGATTGAACCTAATTTGTTAATGATAAATTGATTGTATTATATATTACAATCATTTATTCATTTAACAAATTAATTCAAGTGAATAAAGTCATTACATTAGTGCAGAGCTTTCCAAACTTTTCACGTTGGCGACACACTAATTAATTTTTGTTATCAAATATCAAATATCAGATAATTTTTCAGTAGGTGGTTTATCTTGTGGCGATTTTGTTGATAGAAAAATCAAAATTTTCAAAATACAAAAAAATTGAAAATAATTAACTAAATTTGGCGACACACCTGGGAGGTATTGGCGACACAAATGTGTCGCGACACAGTTTGGAAAGCTCTGCATTAGTGTATAGCAATACTTTTCATAACCAAGAAATGAGACTTCACTAATCACTATGTTAATATGTGTTGAATAATATTTTCATATACAGTACTTTATTATTGAGTGGATATCACTTATTTTCCATAGATGGCCCTGTCATAGTTGTATACTCATTGGATACATATTAGACTAAAATTGGATACATCAGCGAGCAATAAAATCATTGCAGCCAGGAAAATTTGATCGCCCCTCTCCCATTCCGAAGATCTCTTGTACCGAACTTCATCAGTTCTCCTTTCTCATACCGACAACAATTCCCTCATTGCTAAGCTGCAATTTGGCTAGCCACCGCCCCTTTTTTTATGTAGGAAGGAAGGGTCAAGGGGGAGCGCCGCAAAAGTGCCCCCTCCATAGAAGGAGAGGGACGAAATCAAGGTCTTCGAGGCTCAATGATGCCTTATATATATATATATATATATATAATATATATATATATATATATATATTATATATTAAAGATTGTGTAGTGTGTAAGATGTATGCATATGTGTAGTGAGGAATAGAGGTAGCAGTGTGTGTTTGAGAGCATGCTGAACTTCCCACAGGGTAGATGAGAAAAAAAAAAATCAGCTAAGGAGGACAGTGACAGGAGGATCAAAACGGGAGTTCCAGCATTCCCTGTCTCCTAACTAACGTCCACCTCGAGAGTACTACCGTGGTTCATTGGTGCGCATTCGTCCTTCATATTGCAATTAACATTTAATTCTAAATATTCAGTCATTGTATTACTGCACATTCGATTTAAGCAACTGTTCACTGTGAACGTTTATTTATTAGTAAATAAAAGGAAAACAAGTCCAGACTATTTCTTTCCTTGATTATTCGTACGTTTGCTACCTGGTGACCCAATATAATTAGCCATTAAATTTCCTCGTGAACCTAATATATATATATTATACACACACTGTATATGGTGTAGTGGTTATATGGTGTATCTTATATGGTGTATGGTTATATGGTGTATATGGTGTAGTGGTAAGCGTCGCTGACTACGAATCCATCGACCCCGGGATCGAGACCCGGTGAAGGCAGACGGCGCGCAGCAAAACCCAGCTGTTCATCCTTGCACACAATAAAAAAGTGGTTGGTAGATAAATGGGTACCCTGGGTGGCCTAGACGCTGGGATGTTGGTGGGGCGTGGTTCGGATTCCACATTAAACTGTAGTTTTAAGGTGGAGTGAAAAGCTTGACCTTCTTCAGAATGAAGAATTCGGGTGGAAGCTAATCAAAGGTTAACCAAAGGTGTATATATATATATATATATATATATATATATAGATACTAGTTAAATTAAAGTCTCTGAAATTGTTTCCTTAAACAATGGTTCCGACATCGATTAAATTATCTCTGTTTTTTAATTAAAATTTCGTTTGCTTTTTAATGAGTTTTGCGGATTTTTACAGATTAGCTTTTAATATAATTTTTTTTTAAGTATATGCGGAGGGTTGACAATATAAATAGACACGTTTGGTTTTGCCATCTTTTTTCATTTGGAAATAAAAGTCAGTAAATAATAACAGGTTTTGCTTTCCCATTTTGCATTGTGTAAAGCTGACGACACACGTTTTGGCATTCTATTGATGAACTTTGACATTTTTTTGTTTGTTTTTAGGAAAATCATCGTGGTGTCTACTCTCTCTCTCTCTCTCTTCTCTCTCTCTCTCTCTCTCTCGATATAATATATATATATATATTGAATAAAACCACGAAGGAAAGGAAACGCAGAATGGTGCTCAAGCGCTTTCGTCTAATGACATCCTCAGGAACACGAAAGCGCTTGAGCACCATTCTGTGTTTCCTTTCCTTCGTGGTTTTATTCATCATAAATATTTTTCACGTGTTACTTTCGTGAATAATTTCATATATATATATATATATATTATATATATTTTGGTGTACGCTAAAATCACCTTTAGCGCTACCTCTGATAGATCTATTTTAGCATCAACCTTCCAAATTTTATTTGAGTACCATTCATCTTTCGTTACGTGTTTGAATAATAATTACGTCATAGTCTTCGCTTACGGCGTGAAAGGTAGTTTGGTCTCTGACATAATTACATAATTCATATAACCGCCATCGCATAAATAGTATAATTTTTACGTACACGTGATCGTCACGTAAAATTTGTTCTTGTTTTTACCATGTGAATTCGACTTGTACAAAAGCATATCTTTGAAATTCCATTGACTTTCATAATAGTTTATATGGAACATATGTTAGACTAAGTAATACATTTAATGTCACACTGTAAACACAGTAACTTATAATCACACACACATACACATTTACACACACACACACACACACACATATATATATATATATATATATATACTGTATATATCAAGGTTATATATACACATATGCAGAAATTGCCCTACCAGGGTTCGAACCCACTGTCTTTTGTATGATATTCCATTTATGGGACTCCAGCGCTGAACCAGAATTTGAATGAAATACTGGCCATTACCTCGAATGCGGGAGGGTTAACACGTAAAATGCCTCTGAACGCGAAAGCGTTATGCGTTTCCTTCGTTGTTTAAATGACTGGTTGTACGACAGGCTGTGCTGATTTTTATCCCGTCGTAGTGTAGTGGCTAGCGCCCTCACCTTCTATTTAATAGGCGTCCAGTTCGAAACCTGATGGGGTCAATTTTTGCATTATGCAAAATCGTGCGTGTTCACATATATATATATATAATATATATATATAATATATATATATATATATATATATATTAAGTGGACGCCAAACTTTTAACTACTTCTTCAATGCGTGATGTCCAGCAGATATCCACTTTTCTCTTTTTTTCACCCATACTATCCGCATCCACATTTAGATGCTCAGCTTCATCCAGTGTTTAACTTTTCTGTAGATAGTTCCGAATATACTTTAACTTTAGAAATATAATAAAAACACAGTGGAATGAGAAGCGAGGTGTAAATTCTGTATTTTCCCAGCTGCGGTAGGCCAGGGGACCATGAAAACGAAGTTGGAAAAATACTCTCAGAATATGAGGCTCAAAACTTTTTTAACGTGCTACCCTGAGGGCACGATGAAAGGAGAAAGGGATGAGGCGGGATGCTGCACAAGGGTCGAGATCGATTCTGTACAGTGGTTGAAATATATAATTGTTAAAGTAATATATATATATATAATATATATATATATATATATATATACGTACAGGGCTATTTAAAATGATTCACCTGATTTCAAATGAGAATATTTTTTAATGTTACAAATACAGAGTGATTTGTGATACATCAACCAAAAGAAAAACTGTCCAAATTTTGTCTCTCACCTCATAAATGCTCTATGTGACTTCCCCTAGTTACACGAGCAACGTCGACACGATAGTCGAATTCCTCCCATACTCGCTCCAGCATGTCCGTTGTCACTGACTCTACGGCAGTAACAATGCGAGTTCTGAGCTCAGCCAAAGATGTGGGCAACGGTGGCACGTACACAGTATCCTTAACTTACCCCGAAAGGAAGAAGTCGCACGGTGTAAGATTCGGCGACCGATTTACAGCTCGAAAACTGCAACACACAAAACGCCTTCTGCTGTGCGGACGCCATTTTCACACTGACTGTTTGTTGCTAGGCTAGGCCACGACGTGACTTTGGAGCCCTCTCACGGTGATCTTGTAAAACTCAGAGATTTCCTCTTTCATGTGGTGTATGCCCAGTTGATGCACGGTTGATAGGTACGGAAGTATTCTCAGTTGAAATCGGATGAATCATTTTCATAGCCCTATATATATATATATATATATATATATATATATAAATATATAATATATATATATTATATATATATATATATATATAATATATATATATCTAATATACATATATATATATACACTGTATAATGTTCGACAACTCCTTAACAAGATTTTATAAAGGTGGGTGTGTAACATGACAACATTCCCTTTGGGATTGATTTAAATAAATTATTTTTTTAATTACACATAATAATAATGGCAATCAATTAGGAGGGCCAAAAAACTGGCACAGTACTTAGATCAGATTAATGAGGCCCATTTCGCTAACTCCAAGATAAGACAGCATCATCGGAAGTCGAATCCCTGACCTCACTGTTTTCACTTAGTTTATAAGAAAACAGAATTACTCATGAGCTATGGGCACTCGTTAAATTACTCATGGGGCATCACCATCATGCTCTGTTCAGAATATTAAAAATATTAATTTATATATTTGTTTTCATTATAAAAGTTCTCAAAACTTAAAATTTGGAATAAAAACGAGTAATCACCACAACCATCATTGTACAGAGGGTTGACAAAAATAAATAGACACCACGATGATAGTCTTCAAGAACAGATGGCAAAGCTCATCAATGGAATGCCAGAACGTGTCACAACTCTACATAATGGAGAGGGAAAAAAACATGATTTTAAATAGTATATTGATTCAATATATTTGTTATATTTATTAATTTTTATTATCAGTTCATAGACTATTGAAAACAAGCCAAAGGTGTTTATTTACTTTTGTTAACCCTCTGTATATCCTTAGAGGGTATCCTTAGAGACAGCTCTATTGTATATCAACTGAATGCGTTTTAAATTCTCAATTAAATTAAGCCCCTTTGGTGAATTTTAAGCAATCTAAATGCATTTATATCTCCAAGTTCTTAGTATTACTTTGTCAATAAATACAAATACATGAATATCATCTTTGTGGGTGTTCTCGTCCTTTACTGGTGACCCTTTAAATCCACAACTCCTATCCTGCTGCGATTTTGAAAATGATAGTTCTAAGTTTTGATGTATTTCAAGGCTTAAACAAAGTTTTTAAATTGTTTAATTATACTCTCTTTGCTTTTACAAATTATTTAAAAAGATTATGAAACTCTAAAGACAAAAGCTTTGGCGTCGTTCGTCTACTTGTTACTTCGAGTAAATTTCAACTTTGCAACTTTCATGCATGTGAATAACAGTACTTATCTTTGAGGAAGTCCTGTTGTTAAGTTCAATGTTCGTCTCCTGGTTATGAGAAACTGCCTCGTGTAATCCTCATACACGAAAGGAGATTCATAAAACGTGTCTTATCAAATTTGAACTCGTTAAACTTCAAGACTAACTAACTTGGCTGTCATATATATATATATTTTAACTGCAAACAACACACAGCATAATTAATGTAAAGAACGACGCTTGTGTAGAAGATCGTTTCATTTGTTCGTTCTCCCTCCTCATCTTGTGCGGAATGCTCTTCTACACAAGCGTCGTTCTTTACATATATATATATTCTCACTTATCGGATCAATGAAAGAAAGCCACCCACAAAAGTTTCTAGTAAACAATGCCACCCCCGAATTGTGTCAATGAAAGAGAGCCACCCCCGACCCGTTTGGCGGTGGATTTCTTTAATTGATCCCACTATCCTAACTTAAGCTAATCTAATTCAATATTAACATACCCTAACTTCAGGCTAGACTGAAGTTGGAAAACCAAGGATAACATGAGAATAATATGAAATTAAGAATAATCCAAATCATTCCCAGTCATGAAAATGGCAACTGCGTATTTTAACAATAAAACAATAAAAAGAACAATAAATAAATAAATTAATAAATAATAATAATAATAATAATAATAATAATGATTAACAAATGAGACCTACTCGTCATCCCCTTTACATGTCACACTTTTACGTAAGAGAAGAACGATGAAGTATTGATTTCTTTAAAAATGAAATGCAAACTCAATTTTCGTAGTATTAATAGTCACACTAATGCTACGCTCAAACAGGTTATATGGACAACCCGTTCCCACATAACGACATATCCATTTCAAGTTTTCGGGGTTCGAAACCTTTAGAAAAAGAGGATATAACTTTTTGTTCCTCCCAATTTCATACTTTTGAAAAAGAACTTTTTCAGACTCCATCTTTGCAAATAAACTTTCTAAGATATTTTCAAGTATTTGAATATAAAAGGCTTTACTACACACACACACACACACACACACACACACACACACACACATATATATATATATATATATATATATAAAACAAACCTTCGTAGAACTCTGAGGCCACCTGGCACTCTGGCACTTCATCAAACAAATAGCGGCATGCATACAATGATAGGTACATGTTTACGAGCACACTGTAACATGTTTCATGGAATTTGTTATATGTTTTCCATATATTATTTTGGCACATTTAATATATGGAAATTTCATTTTTTTGTTTCATAACAATTTTAAGAGAGAGAGAGAGAGAGAGAGAGAGAGAGAGAGAGAGAGAGAGAAGAGAAGAGAGAGAGAGAGAGAGAGAGAGTTACAAGGAGTTACAAGGAAAAGAAGTACCTCAAAAGGCCTTGCGGCCCATACCGAGGAGGTACCAATGGCAACGGGTGCCAGGGAAAATTTTCTACACACTCAAATAGTGTGCAAGATTTGGTCTCACCTTTTCTTGAAATGATCCACAGAGGAACTGTTCACAACTTCTGAAGGTAACCTGTTCCACGTGTCACAGATCTTATAGGTAAAGTAATTCCCACACACACTAGTCCTAAACCGTTTCAAATCCAACTTCCAACCATTGTTGCGAGTTGGGTTATCATTTAAACTAAACATGCTTCTAAAATCGACATCGTTGAACCCGCGTAAGAGCTTGAAAACCTCAATCAGTTGACCGCGCAGCCTCCGAGTTTCCAGCGAAAACAAGAGAGAGAGAGAGAGAGAGAGAGAGAGAGAGAGAGAGAGAGAGAGAGAGAGAGCGTTTTATCAATATTACAGCGAAACAGTTAATCAGTTGATTCTAAATCAATCCGTGAACTTTTAATATATGGACACATCCAACCCATTCATCTACATTACGTCCTTCATGGAACAGAATGAAAGAATAAAATACCGAGATTAATGATGATCAATGCTTCGAAAAATGAATAATTTCACTTAATTATCAAGCAAACTGCATGCAGTCGAATAACCAAGAAGCATATAAATTCTTGGTGCGAGAAACAGCGCAAATTAAGCACCTTTCAAGGGTCGTAAAAATAACATAAATCCTCAATGTAGTCTTTCCTGATATTTAAATTATAACTGTTTTAAGGGAATTAGGTGCATAGTCTATTATAAATCAAGATTCTTTAATCCCCAAAGCATTCGAAATACTGTGAAAAGGAACCGTTTACACCAGATACAAATCATAAACTGATATTTCCATTCCGGATGGTTGGATGGATGAATTTGCTTGATTCCCCATAAACCCCAAAAACTTGAGGTTGTCATTGTGTTCAGGCTAAGGACCAATTTGATAAACCATTTTTATTTTTTATCATCCTAAATTCGTTTCACGTAAAATAAGTATTGTTTCGTAAGTATGAGGGTTTCGGTGTAGTTTGAAAACTTGTATGTACACTTTTAAGTCATTATCGTATATTGCCCCGGATTGGACTCCAGCAAGTGTATCTAGAAACCCTTTCTAGCTCTCAAACATATTTTTTAGATTTGCTCGGACACTAAACAACATACAGTGGACTTCAATTTGAGAACTACTGGTTCAGGTCATAATACAGTATCCAAAAACTTTGCTTATCCTCGTACTGTTGTCATCTCTTACTGTTAAACCACATCATGTGTACACATTTATTATTGTAAATTTGTTCATGCAGGAAACACCTCACGGCAACGTAATCTTATCTTTCATCCATATCTATCTTTTCTTATTATAAACTTCGTTTGGGGTCACCTAATTGATTTTTGTACTTGTTGCCTTGTTTGCCTTGTTGTCTCGTTAGGTTTTGATCATCAAAGCACCAGCGAGCGAATGAGATCATTATATTTTCTGCATTTTGCTCAGATATTTCTCATTATTTTCTGTGTTGCTTGTAATCCTGTATAATACCAGCTTTATCCTTGGAGTAATTTGTCACGACAACTCTTTAACCTAAGAGACAAACCTTCGTCATACCCAAAGTGTTAATCTGATTCATAAACAAGTACGTGAGAGAGCCCGCGTAATATATACACAGTATATATATATATATATATTAGGGTGTCACTTAAATGCAAAGTTTGAAATTTTCATGCTGACACCCCGCGAATCTATTCCATTGGTAAAAAAAACATGGTGACTGAAAAATCTTTTTATTTGAATAACTATAAAAGGTCGCCCCCGCCTTCCAAAGTTTAATGCTTGCGCGGCGTCTCCATAATCGTTCATTAGATATCTATATATCTCTATATGTGTGTGTGTGTATCTGTGTGTGTCTGAATATCTGAGAAATAAAGTGAACAATACTTAACGATTCACCGTTTCTCATTTCAGCTACGTGATTTCTGGTGATGGGAACCCGGAAGTGTATATACCTATTAGGGGCAGCGGTTGATGAGGTGAAAGGATGCAAGCTTCCTTCCTACAGGCAAGCATTCGGTTACTTCCTTTACCTTCACCATGAAAAGAAAATGACAATACGTGACGCGTTGAGGAAGTCACTTCGAGCAGTGATGTCCTTCTGGGAGAAAGCTCACATTCCAACCAGACTCGAGACACACTGCGTCAGAAAACTGGATAAAGTCTTCGAGGAGTGGAAAGGACTCAAAAAACACGCCTCAAGGACGAGCGATTCACACAAGACGAAAGAAAAAGAATTCATTGAACGCCTCGATCGTCTCTTTGACATCGCCCACGCTGATTGTGAGAAATGGTCAAGTACCCAGAGGATTGGGAGTTCCTTCAGCAGCAGCGCCAGAAAGGACGTCCAAGTTCAATGGCAGGTTGGACATGACCCATCAGCGCCAAGTCAAAGATTGTACTCGACGTCGGGAGGAAGAGGAGAAACGAAGAAAGCGATCAGCAGCTGAAATGGAGGCAGTATCCAACGAAGCGGTTTTGGAGTCCTCATCCTCCAGCTCAGATGATAGCGAAGAAAAAGGAGCATGTGGTGGTTCGTTAGCGTCTAAACAAAGAGCAACGAAGAACATCATGACATCGGAATTGGCGGCAGCGCTTGATCGCACGCAACTCTCGTCAAGAAAGGCCACATATCTGCTGTTTGAGGCAGCTTCCAGCTTAGGGCATGATGCTAGCGACTACAACATCAATCGTGGATCCATTCATCGTCAGCGTGAAAAATTCCGTACCCTTAAGGCTCGGCAACTGAAGAGCGAGTTCCAAGGCAATAGTCCGTTGACTGTTCACTGGGACGGAAAACTCATGCAAGATCTGACGTCACGAGAATATGTTGACCGCTTACCTATTCTTGTATCTGGCTCCGGGACAGAGCAGCTCCTCGGGGTGCCAAAACTTCTGTCAGGAACCGCGCTGGCACAAACAAATGCCATCATAGATTGCCTGAATGAATGGGAGTGACCGATCATGTCAAATCTATGTGTTTCGACACAACCGCGACAAACACAGGCCACCGTGGAGGAACTTGTGTTCTTCTGGAAGAAAAGTTGGACGTGACCTGTTACACTGCGCGTGCAGACACCATGTACTGGAGTTGGTGCTACAGGCGGCATTCGCAGCATCGCTAGATTCAGTATCTACTACGGTCCAGAAATTCTGCTTTTCAAGCGCTTCCATGATTATTGGACCGCATTGACCAGCAACAGTTCCAAACTGCGGACACAGATGCGTTCACCAAAGCAGCTATTTTTAAGCATAGAACGGAGCTCATTGAGTTTGCAAAATCACAAGCACTTCAAGTTCGTGATGACTATCAGGAATTCCTCGATCTTTCCGTCATCTTTCTTGGAGGAGTTCCATACAAGGGACTAAACTTCCGCGCCCTGGTGCTATGCACCGGGCGAGATGGATGGCTAAGGGGCTCTATGCCATCAAGATCTGGCTCTTCCGAAGACAGTTTAAATGACGAACACTGAGGAACGCGGAATTCGAGATATCTGCCTCTTTTCTGTTCTAGTTTACATGAAAGCGTGGGCAACAGCTCATCTGTCCATCGAAGCTCCGCTGAATGATTGGGAATTGATGAGGACGCTCCTTCGATACCCGCACAAGAAGATCTCTGATGGTACCACCAGAAGCTGTCTGCGCACCTGTGGTACCATTCGGAGGAGGCAGTGGGTCTGGCGTTCTTGATGAGAGGATATCGATGGAAGTGAAGTGCAGCATGGTTGCAGCGTTAGATCAAGAAGCCCCTCACATGCCGCCAAAACGACCTTTGGTTCTTGATACTATGTTCCTCAGTGACAGCAAAGGACTGGAGCAACTGATCACAAAGAACACCCGAGGATTCTTCTCAAAACTTCAGTTGCCAGATTGCTTTCTGCTCCACCATCCCAGTTCATGGACGTCAAACTCTGAATACGTGCAAGCTCGGGATGTGGTCTCCAAACTTGCAGTGGTGAACGACAGAGCAGAACGGGCCGTGGCTCTGGTGAAGGAGCTGAACGGAAAGTTGACAGTGAAAGAAGAACAGCTCCAGTTCCTCGTTCAAGTTGTCACTGACCACAGAAAGCAACACCCAGCTCCGAACAAATCAGCATTAGTGAGGACGCGAAAGAACTAATCACTAATCAGCGTATGAGCACCAATTATTCTGCTACTGTATATGTATTTTATTTCTCAAAGTTTTGCTTTTGTTGCTTCTCCATTTTGTACCATTATTCGCCAAATTATGTCTTCTATTTTGATTATATAATAAACTGTTTGTATTCTTTGCGTTTTTAAGTGTCTTACTTTCGTTATTTCACCAAATTGCCTTGTTTTTTATTATCTGGTTCGGCCCAAGCTGTGAACACTGAACAGCTTGTTGACGTCAACAAATGGGTCTTGTTTTCAGTGACGAGGGCGACCTTTAAATGATGACCAATCAGACCAGATTTCTCTTCCGTATGTTTTACACCAAATGGAACAATTTTAGGGGTGTCATAGGAAAATATCCATCGTTTAATTTTCCCCCTATTACCTAGTGACACCCTAAATTATATATATATATATATATATATATATATATATATATATATATATATATATATATAGAGTATACTCTACTTCCTGCCATTTTTCATTCCCTAACGAAGTGTACTCATTTTTCCCAGTGGGTTTGCATCATTAATTTTCACGTGTTTAATTGTGAAATTCATCCCATACCATATAGATACTGTATATATGGTGTAAACGTGGGGGTGCTAAATATAACCGAAACCGACTCTACTCCAACTAACAGTGCAGTATTAGGGAGTAGTAGTAGTATTGGGTGTGCACATGAAACTGATGAATATAATAACAACATGAAACCGAACACAAAGAAGAGTAACTGCAAAAGAGATGCAATCTATGTAAACAAGGTAATGTATTCAGTGACGAATTTATTTCTACAACAACAGGTACAAAATTTAGAATAGAAAAACCGGAAAAGAGAGTATTCAAATGCGGAAACCGATACATACGTAATGTATCTAATGTATCTAATAGAGTGCAATATCTGTAAAATACAATAGGTAGGGATGACAATACAACAAGTAAATGTGAGATACAACCGACACACATTCAGAGTAAAAAGAAATTTACGTAATAACCTGGTAATATACAACCATTTTCTTTCTTAGTAATATGAAAATAAATATTACAGATTATTCAGACTTCAATGGCAGATAATTAAAAGAAAATGAACAACAATGAGGATTAATGAACTAATTACTGCTTTTCAATTTCGACTCAACGATCAATTAAAGGGGATAGGAAATACCCCTAAAACACCATTTAATTATTTACTTAACAATAACTTCAATTATTTTAGTGAGTCAGAGCAGCGACGAAAACAATCGCACGGACGCAGAAGACTGAGAGCACAAAGGAAAAAGATAGAGGCCGACATATTAATAATAATAATAATAATAATAATATAATAATAACAGGAAAAATTTTTACGTTACATTAAGAGTTATTACCTACAAAGGTTTACAGTATCTTAGAACACAAATAGATAACTTCAAAAATAGATACCCTAATATATCTTTGTTGTTTATAAAATCAATGTTGGCTTACGTCTCATCCATATTTAAACGACAAAAAATAAAAACAAAAATGACAAAATAACGAAATTAACCTTAAAAATAAAATATAACAAAAAAATTTAGATGAATTAAATTTACAGGAAATTCTAAATACTAAAAAAAAAAAAAAAAAGAAATTACTTTCAGAAAAGAATAAATATTCAAAAATTGCTCGATTAGTCTATGGTAGGAAAATCCAAAAGGATTGGAAATACGCAATCATAAAAGCTAAATAAAAAGCCTTACCAATAACGCAACCAATGATAGTGAACTAAAATGTATTTGCAGCAATGAAGAGAATGAAGAGTTCGTAAACCCGAATTACGGTCATGTATTAACGGGACTCTAGAAATAGTTAAAAATAAATCACTTTGGAAAGGTTTAAAAAGGTGATTTAAATTTACAGTAGTTAAGTACGATATCACACGAGATAAATTAAAATATGACGTTATTTGTAAGATAAATAATTACATGAATATTGTAGCAACGAAAGAACACAAAAGAGTAGATTAGATGAATACCAAGTTTATAAAAACGTGATCAAAACAAAAATAAACAGAATGCAACGCCCTAAGAAACGCAGCGAACAATGTCGCCATTAACCCTTTCACTGTGGGCATAGCTTTGAAGCGAATTATGTATATTAATTCAAATTATTGAATTTAAATTATAATACATATATCACCCCCATTTTCAACCCCAGAGGATGGAAAGAGAGGGATATACCCTTGGTTTATAAACTAAACCCGGAGTTCAGAAAAAAGTAAGAGTTGGTTTATTAACCACACCCGGATCTGAGCGTAAATTGGACGTGTAGTTTGTATGTCACACCCGGAGCGAAAGGGTTAATATTTGAAACAATTATAAAACCTTAAAAAAGTAAATCATAAACAGCAGAATACGTTTATTGGTTGTCCAATCGACAAAGCAGTTAACAATTACGCTACGATTCGTATATGTCAAAAAATGGAGCTATTGAAGAATAGGGACCCCAGCCTTCTTTAGTTAGGCTTATAAGGCTAACTAACGAAAATATCACGACCTAACCTAACTAATCGTTAGGTTAACTGTACGCCCTTGACGATTGGTTAGGTTAGGTCATGATATTTTCGTTAGTTAGCCTTATAAAGCTAACTAAAGAAGGCTGGGGTCCCTATTCTTCAATAGCTCCCAAAAAATAATAAGAAATGATCGAAAATGAATTAGGTTACGACAAAGATACAAAGAGATACAAAGGCAATAAAACTTATAAAATATGCAACGAAAACCGGAATAATATAATTAATACGCACAATAACGAACTAAAAGCAATATTTGACATACAATTAACGGAAAGAGAATAAATGTATACCAGCTATACATGCAATTCCCCAAATTACATAAAGATCCCATAAAATTTCGATTCATATCAAGTTCAAAACAGTCCCCTGCAAAACCGGTCTCACGAGAGGTAACATTAGGATTAGAATTAATTAAAAAAAAAATGCTCCATAATATAATTTGTTATTCTTCTAGCAACAATTCTATCCAGTATTTAGATAGAATAAAAAATAAAGAAACAGACTGCATTTGAGGGGTCGCGCGTCTTAAGATACCTAAGCGCCACCACAGGCGAAAACGTGTTTTTGATGGATATCACTATTTTCACCCTTCCTCTATCGCGTGGTTTGGGTTCTAATGACCTTACGACACTAGAAGTATGGTTGAAAACCTTATGAAGCGAACTACTTTTTTCACCTCTATCGCCAGCCAAAAGTTCACCCAAAGTTCGGCATAATAAGAAAATCAAAAAATTAAAAAATATATATAAAATATAAAATATGAAAATTTATTCCAAAAACTCATTAACATCTTCATTAGCATACTTGGAACTCCAATTTAGCCAAAAATGAACGTTTTAGCTCAATTAATAACAGAGATACTATTGCGAGAATATTGCTGAACTTTGGAGGCGATTTCTGGCGAATTTTAATTTTGGCGCTTAGGTACCTTCAGACGCGGGACCCCTCATTTATCCTCTTGATTTCTCAACTCTGTACACAAATCTATCACTCGGAGAAGTATTCAATATCTTATAAAAATGCCTTATTGAAGAAGTTAGTAAACATTGGCAATATAAATTCATAGTTATCAATAGGACAGGGAAAAAGGCATACTGGAGTGATATATGATACATAAACACAAATATTACAATACGTATACAGGGTGTCTCAGAAGTCGCGCACCACATTTATAGGTGCGGATGATCTGCATCCGTGGTGCGCGACTTCTGATACACCCTATAGTGTAGACAAATTTATAGGGACCATAGAATATCAGTTAGGAATGCCAAGCGTAATTTAGAGATAGTTATAGCTGCGGATAGTAAACATAATCCAAAAAAGTTTTTTGAATACGTAAATAATCGTAAGCCGGTAAAGGATAACATAGGCCCTCTATTGGATGTAAATGGCGCTTTGGCTTCTGACGCTCAGGCGATGGCGGGTATTTTCAATAACTTTTTTGCGACAGTTTTTACCGTAGAGGACGTAAATAATGTCCCCGACGTTGACGATATCGTTCCATTTAGTAGCGAGACTATTTTAGATGAAATAACTGTTTACGAGGCTGAGATTGCGCATTATATCGATTGGCTAAAAGTTAGCAAGGCTCCAGGCCCTGACGCTTTTTATCCTAGACATTTGAAAGATTTGAAAGACGTTATCGGAGGCCCTTAGCGAAGATTTTTAATCAGTCACTCGAAACGGGGATTATTCCTGAAGACTTCAAATTAGCTAACGTCACGCCTATTTTTAAAAAAGGCGACCGCGCGGTAGCTAGCAATTATAGGCCCATTAGCTTAACGTCAATTGTCGGTAAACTTTTGGAATCCGTAGTTAGGGATCGTATTATCGATCACTTAGAAAGTAGGGGTTTGATTAATAGTAGTCAGCACGGGTTTCGACGCCATAGGTCTTGTTTAACAAATTTGTTAGAATTTTATAACGAAATAGTGCGCGAATACGATTGGCATAGGGCAGCTGACGTTATTTATTTAGATTTTAAAAAGGCGTTCGATACAGTTCCGCATAGGAGACTAATTGCGAAGGTTAAAGCGCACGGTATCCGCGGTCAGGTAGCTAACTGGTTAGAAGAATGGCTTCGTGCTAGGAGGCAGAGGGTCGTAGTTAATGGTAGTGAATCGGGGTGGTTAGAGGTAGGTAGTGGTGTCCCACAGGGTTCAGTGTTAGGCCCATTGTTATTCGTAATTTACATTAACGACATAGATGTAGGATTGATTAGTAACGTGTCAAAATTCGCGGACGATACTAAAATAGGCGGTAAGGTTGTTAACGAGGACGATAGAAATAGGATCCAAGACGATGTAGATAGGATTATGGAGTGGACGGATAAGTGGCAGATGCAATTTAACGTAGATAAATGTAAAGTTTTGCATATAGGTTCTCGCAACAATAATTACGTGTACACGATGGATGATAGGGATTTAGCGAGCGTTGACGAGGAAGTAGATTTAGGCGTACGCGTAACTAAAGATTTAAAGGTTAGGAACCAGTGCCTGGAGTCTTGCGCAAAAGCTAATAGGATGTTAGGCTTCATAGCGCGTAATTTCGAATTTAAATCGAAGGATATTATATTGCCCCTTTACAAGTCCCTAGTCAGGCCTCATTTGGAATATGCCGTTCAGTTTTGGTGCCCGTACTTGCGTGAGGATATTGATAGGTTAGAAAGGGTTCAGCGTCGTGCCACGAAACTTATTCCGGCATTGCGCAATAAGCCTTATGAAGATAGGATTAAAGTGTTAGACTTGTATTCACTCGAAACTAGGAGATTAAGGGGGGAGCTTATTGAAGTTTTCAAAATCGTTAATAACATCGATAACGTAAATTTTGACAAATTGTTCACTTTCGATAATAGTAATACTCGCAATAACGGATTCAAGTTGCGTGGCAGACGTTTCATTACTAATATCGCTAAAAACTTCTTTACGTTTAAAGTAATTGATAAATGGAATAATCTTCCCGCGTCAGTCGTTCATTCTACCAGCGTTAATGTGTTTAAGAACCGTCTTGACAGACATTTTAAAATATTAACGTTGTTTAAAATTAAAAAAGAAAGTTAACAACAGGAGCTCTGGTGGTGGTGCTCGAGGATGAGTCTGTTGACGATGAATGCCAGCTTGTGACATGCCAGCGTGATGCCAGCAATAAAAAAAAAAAAAAAAAAAAAAAAAATTAGACTAACACGAATGTAGATGTAGCTCATAGCGTAAACTAACCCACTTTTTGTTTAACTTTACCTACTTTTTTTTTTTCTTATCCTCCTTACTTTGCATGTCTTTAACTCTTTTCTTGCATGTTTGTAGTTTGCATGGTATGACAGTGAGTTAAGACTGTGTTTGCATGGTTTGTAAGCGTTCTTATTTTACTTCTTTTCATATTTCACCCCTCTCCTATATTCTCCGACTATTTTTCTGACTTGTCGGCAGTGGCCGGCGGATGATGATGGTGAGACTTTTTCCCTCTTTTTCTGAATGAATGTTAACCCACGAATGATAGGTGTTGCTCCTTACTTAACCCCTTATTCTTCTCTCTTCTCTTAACCCCCTACTCTCTCCTTTCTCTCGGGCTAGCCTTAGAGTGGATCTTAGGGTCTTTGTTAGCCTTAGCTTCTGTAGATCTGTAGATCTGTACGACAAATATACCTAACTTCAAAGAATTTGCGCGACAAATTCACCCGACCAGAATTACAATTACAAAGAAGGAATGATAACAGAGACAAAGAACATTTTCAAGACTCGAATATACGAATTACAAATAGGAAAACTTACGTGTAATGTTTATAATAAAATGGACAAATTACCAATTTAATGTAACATAAACTCCCTTTAAAGGATAGCTTAATTACAAATAATTTAACGTACAAAGTTTTTTATTCGCGAGTAGTCAGATATGCGAGGATATACTGCAACGATGAAGATTTTGAACAAAGCGTAAAATACATAATGAATATTCTTTGATAAAGGAATTCCATAGAAATAAACTGATTTACAAATTAAAAAACTTTATGTAGGAAATGCCAAATATATTAAAAAACTCAACTACATAAAAAGTTACTTGACTTCATTAATAATTTAGATATATAAGTCATACATACATCGCACGAATGTATGTGTGTTGCATATATGTACAGTATATATATATATATATAAAAGTGTGTGTGTTTGTGTGTGTGTGTGTACAGAAAAAGTATATAAAGAGATATATACAAAATAAATATGGGGACCAGGAGAATGGGTTCATTTGGTACGAGGGGGTGCGGGGTGGGGTTAGTTGGGGAGTTAGGGGGAGAGTAGGGGTGTGGGGAGTACCAGTGCCAGTGCCAAGGGAGTTGGGGTGCCACCCCTAAAAAGTAGAAAACTGAATAAAGAGTGACCTAACTTAACCTAACCTTGAATATAGAGTATACTAACCTAACCTACCCGACCAAGTTTCAAATCTTTATATTATAGTACAATAGTACAATAATTCGGCTATGCACCATCGGGAGTCTTATTTCCGATCTCAGTGTGAGAGTTAAAATGCTTATATATATATATACATACACACCTTTGGTTAGCTTCGGCGAATTGTTAATTCTGACGAAGGGTCTTAGACCTATAGTTTAACGTGGAAAAAGAGAAATCAAGAAATATATATATATATATATATATATATATATATATATATATAATTATCCGATTGCTACAAAGTTTCAGAGAAACTTCTTTTTCTATAAATGAAACAAAATAATGAAGAAGCTCTGATAAATTTTGAGCTTTTGATGTTAAGAAGCACCCGCACCATACTGGTCAGGGACTTTGCTCAGGAATCTGTCCAGCTGGTTCTTGAAGTTATTCGGGTCGGTGTGCTAGAGATTCCTTACTTCTTTTATATATATATATATATATATATATATATATATATCAGGGCGTCCCAAAAAAATGTATACACACTTTAATAATTATAAAGGCAGTGTTTATTAAAATACATTTCATTTTCAAAATGTAATAGAATCTACAGACATTATTTAATTGTTTTGTCAACGCCTGTTTTCAAACTGACGTCCGTTCTGGTCCAGGCACTGCTGATAACGCGAAGCAATGGAATCGCAAACATCACGAAACATTTCGTTTGGTATTTGTGTGCATTCTCGTTCAATGGCTGCTCTCAATTCAGCGACTGTTGCAGGTTTTATAGCGTAGACTTTGTCTTTTAAGTATCCCCATAAAAAAAAGTCTAGTGGTGTGAGGTCTGGTGAACGCGGAGGGTATTCTACGAAACCCCTTCGTCCAATCCACATCCACATCGTGCCAAGTACCACTCGCAATACTCCACTCTTCGGTCCGGATCATCTTCATTAATAGCATGGACTAATCTTGGAATGTAGCTTTTCCATTGACAGCGCTTCAAAATGCGTTGGACAGACGATTCTGAAATTCCTACCTCACGACTCGCTTGCCGCACAGATTTTCTTGGACTTTGGTGATACGTTTCCAGTACTCTTTCTTGCTTTGTGGGGCTTGTCGATGTCCGTGGTCTTCCGGAACGCTTCTTCTTGTGGACATTCTGAACAGTTCCATCGGCTTCAAACTTATCTCTAATTCGAGTGATGGTAAGTCGCGTTGGTGGATCTGTTTGAAACTCCCTCCTAAACTGTCTTTGCACTTCAACTGCGTTTTCACACTTCCAGTAGCATTTTAGAATGAATTTCCTTTGTTCAAAGCTTAGTCTGACTGCCATTATTAATTCTAATGGGTTTAACTTGGAAAGAAAGAAACATCAATTGAGCTATCAGCTGTTAAAGTGTGTATACATGTTTTTGGGACGCCCTGTATATAACTTCCAGACGTCTTAACCAGTACCATCGTGGGCGAACCCCCGACCTCAGTGTGATAGTTAAAATATTTTAATCATCACTATGAATATATATACTTTATCTTTATTTTTTATTTATTGCGGTTGCGACCCACAAACCAGCATGCAACAATTCGCCTCATTTGTAGGATTTGGTGTAGGAGGGAGTTGTTCCCGTTGTTCTTCTCTTATACCTTGTAACCATCTACGCATGACCGCTCAAGTGCTATGCACAGAAAAATATATGGCGTTGAATGATGTCGATCGCTTCTGTGTATCCGTCATACGTATATATATATGTGTGTGTGTGTGTGTGTGTGTGTGTGTACACACACACACACACACACACAAACGAGTATATATATGTTAATGGTAACACGGTGCGTCTGCGCCCACAAGCCAAACTGTTTATTTAATACAAGTATGTTTTTAATAAAAAATTAAAACATATATATATATATATATATATATATATATATATATATATATATATATATACATTTTAACTGCAAACAACACACAGTATAATTAATGTAAAGAACGACGCTTGTGTAGAAGAGCGTTCCGCACAAGATGAGGAGGGAGAACGAACAAATGAAAAATGAGGTACCACCCGGAAATCGAACCAGGGATCATCCGATTGCCGGTCAGATATGCTATCTTGTGCGGAACGCTCTTCTACACAAGCGTCTTCTTTATATATATATATATATATATATATATATATATATATATATATATGAAGGGTCGCGCGTCTTAAGATACCTAAGCGCCACCACAGGCGAAAACGTGTTTTTGATGGATATCACTATTTTCACCCTTCTCTATCGCGTGGTTTTGGTTATAATGACCTTACGATACTAGAAGTATGGTTGAAAACCTTATGAATCGAACTACTTTTTCACCTCTATCGCCAGCCAAAAGTTCACCCAAAGTTCGGCATAATAAGAGAATCAAAAAATTTAAAAAAATATTTATAAAATATAAAATATGAAAATCTATTCCAAAAACTCATCAACATCTTCATTAGCATACTTAGAACTCTAATTTAGCCAAAAATGAACGTTCTAGCTCGATTAATAACAGAGATACTATTGCGAGAATATTGCTGAACTTTGGAGGCGATTTCTGGCGAATTTTAATTTTGGCGTTTAGGTACCTTAAGACGCGGGACCCCTCATATATATATATATATATATATATATATATATTATATATATATATATATATATATATATTATATATATACACACACACGAGGGTTGTTCAGAAAGTAAGTTTACCAGGTTAACTACCGGTGCTATATGCATAGTACAATAATGTTGTTGGTAGTACAATATTTTGTTAGGCATATGTGGCAACACTGTAAAATGGCAACACTGTTTGTGACGTAGCAGACCTGTTTGTGACGTGGCAACACTATTTGTGATGTAGTTTACCTGTAGTAAAAATGGCCTGTAGTTAAAAATGGCTGCTCTCCTAGGCACGTGGTCCCAAGACGAGGTGCGTGCTGTGATTCGATTTTTAAACCCAAAAATGTTAGAAATTCATCGCCAACTTGTTGAACTGTATAGAGAGAATGTTTAAAGTCGATAAAGTGTATCAAAGTGGTGTGCAAAGTTTCGGGAAGGAAGACAGAGCACCAGTGAAACTACACCATCTGAAACTGCATTTAAACTTCTCGAGTGGCCAAGTCAAAGTTCAGAACTCAATTTAATCGAGAATTTATGGTTTGATTTGAAAAATGGTGTTCGCAAGAGAAACCCTCCGAATCTGAATGAATCGCACCAATTTTCTTTTGAAGGAATGGGCTAAAATTTCTACTGAGGGATATCAAAACCTTGTAGAAAAATACCCAAAACGAATCATTGAAGTAATTCAAGCTAAAAGTGGACATACGAAGTAGTAAATAATTTTGCAAATAAATATACGAAAACTTTTGCATTTTAACTATTTTTTTTTTAATTTCCTCAAATTCTTTGATGCTCTGCATTTTATGTTGGAGTTGAACTAATTTTTTCTCAAACGAACAGTAAATTTTTCATAACTATATATATATATATATATATATAAATATAATAATAATAATTTCTAATAGCCAAAAGGTCTATGAAGAAAATATTACCCGCACATTATAATAATTATAAAAATTCTTAATATCCTTAATTATGTTAGCAATTTAACTTTCAAGAAGTTACAAAACTTCCTACGAAATTAATAAGTTTATGGGTTCCTTAGAAAATTTATATTTTTCTTTTCGAAACCATATACTGTGCACAACACACACACACACACACACACACAACACATATATATATATATATATATATATATATATATAACCTTTTGTTTGCTTCCGCCCGAATTGTTCATTCTGACGAAGGTCAAGCTTGTCATTCCACCTTTGGACCTACAGCTTAACGTGGAATCCGAACCACGCCCCACCAGCAGCCCAGCGTTTTAACCACTAGGCTATCCAGGGTACCCATTTATCTACCAACCACTTTCTTTATTGTGTGGAAGGATGAACAGTTGGGTTTTGCTGCGCGCCGGCTGTAGTCACCGAGTCTCGATCCCGTGGCCGATGGATTCGTGGTCACTGACGCTAACCAATATACCACCGAGGCGCATCTGCTACACCATCGAGGCGTATATATATATATATGAACAGAAGGACCACCACAACGGCAAACATTTTCATTTATTTTTTGTACTTCAGACGTTTTGACAAATCTTTTGTCATCATCAGTGAATTAAGTCTTAAAACCTTAAAACAAAAGTAAAAAGTGAAAATTACATCAATACAATATTAAAACCATTAAAATTAAAACCTTAAAACAAAATGAAAATTGCATCAATACAAAATTAAAATCATTAAAATTTCATCACTACAAAAATTAAAATTAAATTACCTCAATAGGTAAATACACAATGTTTACATCAACCTCCATACTTGGCAAAGCCTAAGAGAAAACTGTATGGTCAGAGGATTAGAAAGTATATGTCTATGAGAATCGGTTGGTTAGTTAAAAGAGTTGTAATTTGTAGGATGAACTATTATTATTAATGGAGGGTTTGTTTCTATAGATGTACAAAGATTCTAAAATTCGGAGTTCTGTGAGGTTATTGGATCTAGTTAAAATTTCAAACTGAGTTTTGTGAAGGGGATGGTTGTTTTCATTACTATGGTTTCTAATTGCGGATTGTGGAGGGCTACTGAGGGGACGGTTGGTACGGACTGACAAGCCCAAATGTTGAGAAAGGCGCACCTCCAGTTGGAGTTGAGTGCTGCCAATATACGTAGCCTTACAGCTGTCGCACGTGTATTTGTAAACAACATTGGGGCATACAGTTTTGGGGAATTCATCTTTGAACTTTAAAAAATTTGATAATTTAAGTGGGTTGAGGAAGGTGAATCTAAAATTTATTTGGGGATAACTAGACTTGAGCAATTTGGACAATTCACCTCGAATACGCAATGATAAATAACCATAAAAAGGTAATTTAATATATCTGGTTTCTTTTTGTACTGTAGTTATGGGGAGTTTAGTATTAAAAGTGTTATTTAAAAAGTCTTTAATTGGTTATCAAATAGATTAGAAGGGTAGTAATTGTTAATAAAGTACTGTCTTAAAAATTTAAATTCTTCGTTTAACGAAAAGTAATCCGAACAAATACGGTAACTTCTTGTTAATAATGTTACTATAGCACTAATCTTATATTTATAAAACATACAACTTAAATAATTGGTTCCCAAGCCAGTAAAAGTTTGTTTTCGAAATAGTGAAGTTTGGAACTTATTATGAACCCGTTTAACTAAAACATCCAGGAAAGGTAAACTATTATTTGTTTCGTTTTCACATGTGTACTTAATATTACTGTTGTTTATTAAGATAATTAAGAAAAAGTTTTACGTGTGAAGGATGGTTAAATATTAAGAAAGTGTCAGCCACTCCCCATAACTACAGTACAAAAAGAAACCAGATATATTAAATTACCTTTTTATGGTTATTTATCATTGCGTATTCGAGGTGAATTGTCCAAACTGCTCAAGTCTAGTTATCCCCAAATAAATTTTAGATTCGCCTTCGTCAACCCACTTAAATTATCAAATTTTTTAAAGTTCAAAGATGAATTCTCCAAAACTATGCCCCAATGTTGTTTACAAATACACGTGCGACAGCTGTAAGGCTGCGTATATTGGCAGCACTCAACTCCAACTGGAGGTGCGCCTTTCTCAACATTTGGGCTTGTCAGTCCGTACCAACCGTACCCTCAGTAGCCCTCCACAATCCGCAATTAGAAACCATAGTAATGAAAACAACCATCCCCTTCACAAAACTCAGTTTGAAATTTTAACTAGATCCAATAACCTCACAGAACTCCGAATTTTAGAATCTTTGTACATCTATAGAAACAAACCCTTCATTAATAATAATAGTTCATCCTACAAATTACAGCTCTTTTAACTAACCAACCGATTCTCATAGACATATACTTTCTAATCCTCTGACCATACAGTTTGCTCTTAGGCTTTGCCAAGTATGGAGGTTGATGTAAACATTGTGTATTTACCTATTGAGGTAATTTAATTTTAATTTTTGTAGTGATGAAATTTTAATGATTTTAATTTTGTATTGATGCAATTTTCATTTTGTTTTAAGGTTTTAATTTTAATGGTTTTAATATTGTATTGATGTAATTTTCACTTTTTACTTTTGTTTTAAGGTTTTAAGACTTAATTCACTGATGATGACAAAAGATTTGTCGAAACGGTCTGAAGTACAAAAAATAAATGAAAATGTTTGCCGTTGTGTTGGTCCTTCTGTTCATCTGTAAGCTCCGTTTCCCTAAGGAGAAGTCAATAGCTTTGATATATATATATATATATATATATATATATATATATATATATATATATATATATAATATATATATACTGTATATATATATATATATATATATATTAGGGCCCTGCGAATCACAATTTTTTTTTCGAATCGAATCTCGAATCGAATCAACTGTGCACATATAATAGATTAGAGTATCTCTACACACAATTAGTAATAAGCATGAAGCTAATTAAATCTTCTTGAGAACAAAGGACAAAGTAAATCCTTCTAAAAAAAAGTATTAAGTATTTGATCATTAGGAGGAAGAATGGTATTAAAGTATGATAAAAGTGTTATTGCACAAGAGATTGGTCTCAGTATATATCATAGACTGAATTAGAATCTAAGTAAAAAGAAAGGTGTTTATTTACGAAAGTGTTCTTCAAAACAACATCACTGATGTTGTTTACTGAACTAAATGGAGTTTTGAAAATATCGACTGGTGTCATGCACCTAACTTTATATAAAGACTAATCATTTACTTCGCGCGTTATTACTTCAAGTGTATACATTTATTGCAACTGTAAACGACATGTTTCTGTCTCATTCATAAATCATTAATTGCAACTGTAAACGACATGTTTCTGTCTCATTCATAAATCATTAATTGCAACTGTAAACGACATGTTTCTGTCTCATTCATAAATCATTAATTGCAACTGTAAACGACATGTTTCTGTCTCATTCGTAAATCATTTTATTTTGTGTAATAAATGACAAAAATTCATTCTATCAATCAACCTAATTAATAACTTAATAACATTCTTTGATCTAAAGGATCTGGTGACCTCGGCCCAAGCATTTATCATTGATTATTAATAACAATCACTTATAGCCGTAATTATAAACATCATTCCTTATAGCACCGATTTACGCATCAAACATGGCTACAAACTGGCCACGAAATACATCATAATAAATTGGCTACTATATATATATATACACACACCAAAACTTGAATACTGCTCAGTTTTGACGTTCCCATATACAAAAGGAAGAAATTAATAAACTAGAAGAAAAGCAGAGACATTTCACAGCCAAGAATGATGGCTGCAAAGAACTCATCTACTGGGAAAGACTAGTAAACTAAATCTGCACTCCTTGGAAAGAAGAAGAGAGAGGTACACCATAATCTACATATAGAAAATGATCGAAAAACTGGTACCAAACCTAAAACTAAACCCAATTACTATTCAGACAACGCTGGAAAATAGGAAAGGCAGAATGGGTAGTGTTTCCAAATTAAAAGCCCAACAAGGGACCTTTTCAACACTGAAGGAAAATAGCTCGGTTGTCAGGAGGCCAAGACCTTTTAACCAGCTTTCAAAAGACCTCAGAAACGTTACAAGGGTCAAAGTTGAAGTCTTCAAGAGAAGACGAGATGCCTGGCTCAGGACGGTACCAGATGAGCCGGGTGTATCTGGCTATGTGCGGTGGAGAGCGCAAGAAAGCAACTCGTTCCTCCACCAAGCCAGACCTAGAGGCGGGGCGACCAGCTTGACTTTCGTGTGAAGAGAGACCAACGCATGGAACATCAATGAGGTTAACGAGGTGTGTATATATATATATATATATAATATATATGATACACACAGACAGTGCATGGAACAAGGAACTCTTCTGGGATAATTAAATCCACTATAGTCCAATAAGTAATGGTAAATGACAAATACCATAGTTTTTCTTTTTCATGATGCTAGCCCGACGTGGGCAACGGGTCACTCGCAAAGAGGTCCCATAAATATAGCTTCCCTCACCAGCTATCTGCAAAGCAGACAGGATCCAGCTTTGGGACATGGATCTAGGGTTTAAAGCAGCCTAGCCCTGCTACATTTAGAACCTCAATATAAGCAAAAGACTCGCTGCCTTCACGTCAGATTGAATACATCAAAGAGTTCCTTGTTCCATGTACTGTCTGTGTGTATCATAAAAAACTCAGGGGACCATTCTGAGTTCATTCCCCTAATATATATATATATATATATATATTATATATATATATATATTATACAGAGCTGGGCACTTGCGTTTTTTTGCCCGTTTTTTTGCGGTACTGCGGTACTGCGGTACTACTACCGCACTACCAAACCGGTACCGCATAACGCAGTACCGCAAAGGATCGCTGAAAGTACAGCAGTACCGCTACCGCATTCAAATTTCCCTCGGTACTTTCCGCGGTACCGACCAACACGGTAGTACCGCAGTACCGCAGTACCGCAAAAAAAACCGCAAGTGCCCAGCTCTGAATAATAATATATATATATATATATACACACACACACACCCACACACTGTGTATATAATTCCTATATTTCTCTGAAGAAATTCCAGAAATAGAATGACGGCGCAAAGCGACATTATTTCGTATCTGTAGATGTAATTTAACATCCGTGGCTTTGTTCTGAGTGCCTCATAGTGTCTCGTAGCTGACCCTTCCAATTACACAATAGTGTCGACATGTGCATCTTGCCTCTGTAACGCAATATTCCCTTAGCAAGACGCTTTCACATTGCTTTGTTCATTGTATATGCTGCAAAGAGCAATTTCGCGTGGTGGACAAAGGCTTTACAAAGATAGAAGTTCCGAATTACATATAATATGGGCTTCTTAATTGGATATTTATTTTATTGATTTATTATTATTATTATTATTATTATTATTATTATTATTCCCGTTTATCAAACCTAAAAGATATGCAACAATTTGATATTATTCTAATATTATTCATTAAATATCCTCATAAAACATTATATTATGAGGCAGATATACAACAAATCGGAACTTGCTAACTTTAAGTCCTTTTACTTACGAAATGACGAGGAAAATGGAAAATGTTTTAGAAACAATGACTCATCTATAATAATTTTACGAGGTGCGATCTAGCAAAGCTGTTGATCAAAGAGAGGTTAATATAAAGTTTATTAGGGTAATTATCTTCAGCGCCTACTGAAGAGATGGTGTCAGATGCTTTCACTGCGGTCATGGAATAGAATGTATTCGTCATGTAAATAAAGGAAGTGTTCGAATCTTGTATAAACATGAACATGAATTAAATTAAACGACACGATATATATATATATATATATAATATAATATATATATATATATATATATATATATGAAGACAGGGAGTGCTAGAACTCCATTTCTCCTGTCACTGTCCTCCTTAGCTGATCTTTTTCCATGTCTCATTTACCCTGTGAGCAGTTCAGCATGCTCTCAAACACACACTTCTCTCCCTATTCTTCACTACATATACATGCATCTTACACACCATAATCTTTTCAAAATTAAAAAAAAGGCGGCAACGACTTCAAAAGCCTCGGAGTCCCCTGGGGAGGTTTTTTATGCGGGAAGGAGGGGGATAGGGGCGAATGCCCCCAAAACGCCCTCTCCATAGACGAAGAAGAGAGACAAAATCAAGGTCCAGGTTTTTCGAGATGCCTGGACACTCTGCGTTTGAAAAATTGGAGGTCATAGACAGGGGAAAAGATGGATTGAAGAAGGTTGTTCCAGGGTTGACCGATTGAGTAGAGGAGAGATTGAAAATACCGATTAGCCCTTGCGACAGAGAGTTGGACAGAAAATGAGAGATAATGTGTTGAAAGTATATGTGATCTTTCCAGCAAAGATCACGAGAAAGGAAAATACCAAGAATGTTAAGAGAAGAAGAAGGATTGAGTTGTGTATTGTTGAAGGTAAGGGGATAGTCGTGTAGAAGACTGTGACGAGTAGACATATGAAGGAACTGAGTTTTTGAAGTGAGGCACTGAAAACAACAAGGTTTTCTCTGCCCCAATCAGAGATAGTGGAAAGATCAGGTCAGGTGTACCATAGCCGTTCTACGCGAATCATGAAGCAGGTGGAGAAGTGATGAGTGGATCATCGGCATAGGAGTGGATAGGACAGGAAGCGCGATTTAACAGATTATTGATAAATAAAAGAAAAAGAGTGAGTGACAGGATAGAACCGTGATTCCGATTCCGGGGCAGAAATATAAGCCGAGTGAGAGTCAGGAGTTGGATGGTGATGGTACCTTCTGAAAGCCTCCTCACTGTTGCGGATAGCATTAGAACAAGTAAAGTTAAAGCAAGGTTTTTTTTTGCATTAGTAGTGGGAATAGAATATGGAATGTACGCTTCCATGCCCGGAAGAATCACCTCTGTGAGGCGCTAAGCACACCCAGAAGGGCCCCGGCCACGGAAGCAGTAATCATACCATGGGAAATCACAGAAATACTGCCTAAGGGCCTCCCAATCATCGGCGCCAAAGTCGTCTCCTCTTGGGAGGATCCAAAGTCCCAATTGGAGCGATAGGACAGGAAACAGATATAAGATTGTGGTCGGAGGAGCTCAACGGAGAAAAAGTCTAACAGAGTAAGAAGAAGGATGAGAGGTGAGAAATAAATCCAGAATGTTGGGCCTATCTCGAAGGCAATCGGAGATACGTGTAGGGTGCTGTACAATCTGTTCTCGGTCATTCAGGATAAAAAAGTTGTAAGCTAGTTCACTAGGGATGTTAATGAAATGGGAGGAAAACCAAAGGTAGTGGTGAACATTAAAATCACCTGAAATGGAGATTTCAGCACACACACTGGTCACCTAAAGGAGAGGACCGGGCCACTTTGGTCCGGGTACGCCTCAGCATCGGACCCGTCGTCTTCGCTGGCCGCAGCACGGAAAAATTGGTGCTGCATAACGCAATGGATCTTAAGCTAAACGACGGGTGTCGCCTCTCTGGGTACAGATGGGTAACGGGTGGCGTTAGTACTGTGGACGGAGTCCACCCACACAGCAATGCCAGACTTTCACCATGATTGCATTTATAAATGGGTCTCACCTTATCATTCCCGGATACGCTTATAGTAGAGCTGAAGTCAGCATCTAACTTCCACTTTTTAACAAGACTGTTTTAAAGCAGAGATAGAGGGTTCATCGTTTATTCAGGACCCGTCTTGCGAATTAAACATGTCAGGGCGAAAGGGGCGATTAATTTTATTTCTTTTACTTAAACGTAATATTATTTTTAACAACCACCAAGCATATGACTCCTTAGTTGGTTGTCTATTGTGTATTCGTTCCATGTTTTATTTTTATTTTTCATTCTGGTAAAAGAGTAATTGGAAAGTCTCAACTTCTCAGCAGAGTTTGAATTTTTAAACTGTTTTAAAATTTATTTACTTCATCAGTATTTGAAAATGGTCCCTTTACGTTTATAGCTTTACAAGAAAACTAAATATACTTTACCTCATTCCTTCTCGTGAAAGTTTAATGTTCATTTCATGCTTCCAAAAATGTCACTAACATTCTCCGAGGTATACGGCATTGGGACCATCAATTATATTTGCGAGTATTTGACTGATTTTACGAGACGAAGATAGTTACCATAAAATAGTTCGGAATAACGCTTCCCTCATTATATTTGTAATCAGGAGTGTCTGATGAAACATCCGTTTTACTTATTCGACTTGGGAGGCTTTATACTTGCTCTGAAAGAGACGTAATTACAGGATGAAAGACTGCAAAACGTTTAGCGTCGCTCCAATCGAAGCAATTTGCAATTAATAATTTCTTTGTAGAAATACAAGCTATTTAAAACTGCAGAGCTGGGCACTTGCGGTTTTTTTTTGCGGTACTGCGGTACTGCGGTACTACCGCACTACCAAACCGGTACCGCATAACGCAGTACCGCAAAGGATCGCTGAAAGTACAGGCTGTACTTTCAGCGATCCTTTGCGGTACTGCGTTATGCGGTACCGGTTTGGTAGTGCGGTAGTACCGCAGTACCGCAGTACCGCAAAAAAACCCGCAAGTGCCCAGCTTTGTAAATTAAAAGTATATTTTCCTAAATGTATATTTCGTTTAAAAGCGTTTATAAACGAACAGAAATTTTACTTTTAAATATGTTTTCAACTGTACGAGTCAAATGCATGTTGTGTTATTTATATACAAACACTGATATACGCTTACAAACAAACCCTCTCAAATATACTCTCAAACATTTCGCTAAATTTTGATAAGTGGCTTCCCTCCTTTTTGATTTACAACAAGATATAAAATAAAATATAAAAAAATACGTAAGAAAAACTATTAAAATAAACAGTGGACCTACAGCTTTACGTAGGATCCAGAACACGCGTCGCTACATAGTCTGGACGCAGAGAAAGGTCCCCATTCAAATACTATTATTATTATTTGTTATTTCTTAAAAAAAAGAGAGAAACCAACACCACTTTTGTATCGTCGTAGCTTCGAGGGAAGACAAAGAAAATTTTGCCGAGCATTGGAAACCTATAATGCTCACCCAAATTGAAATTCAAAAATAACTTTTACTTTTGTAGTGAATACTCTTATTTTAGTTTCAAGATAAATGTTAATTTTACCGTCTTGAATTTCGGAATAGTATAAATTCATTTTAAATTAGTTACCCCATTATAATTCAATTGTGAACCACATTAATACTAATTTTATGTATACTATATTATTTTATTGTATGTAAACATAATTAATTATATATCACAATTGTCAGTTAATTATTTATATTCAAATATTTATTTTAATCTAATGCCATGTCCATTTTACAAATAAATAATAGAAAACCAGAGGTTATATTTTCCACCTTTGGTACTGTCGTAGTTTCGCCTAACGGACTCAATACGGCTAGTGAGATAATCACTGGTTGGCACTTAACTAGCGGCAGTGCTTATGGCTACATCATCCAGGTTAACCTATACCGGATAGATGCGCTACGGTCCCAAGCCGTAGCTTGCCTAGGCCAACGACGACGACGACGTAAACCAACAATTGGTGACCCCGGAACTGGATTACCCCTTTTACCCGAACGACTAGGATTAGACTGTAACGTCGTTCGTGCCCATCACCCCCTTCACCCGAACGACTAGGACTAGACTGTAATGTCGTTCGTGCCCATCACCCCTTCACCCGAGCGACTAGGACCAGACTGTAACGTCGCTCGTGCCCTCTGCCCATCACCCCCTTCACCCGAGCGACTAGGACCAGACTGTAATGTCGCTCGTGCCCTCTGCCCCTCACCCCTGCCCGTGCGCTCTGTGCCTGCGCTCGTCTCAACCTCCACTCCTTCGTTGGGAACTTGTCGTCTTGCTTGTACGTTAGCAAGCATAGGAGAAGATGCCTGACGACGCTGGTGCCATCTCCCACTTGAGCGTAAAGCTCCCCGTCTTCTGGCCGGGTGATCCATTTATTTGGTTCCACCAAGTGGAATCACAATTCAACTTGGGAAGGATCACCACTAGCAGGACAAAATACGATCATGTTTTGTCCTCTCTACCAGCGAGCATCATCTCTGAAGTCCGTGACGTCATCGTATCTCCTTCCACGAGTGAGGACCCGTACAACGATCTGAAGTCTGCCATCCTGCGCCGCACCACTGTCTCCGAGCGTGAGAAACTACATCAGTTAATCTCAAAAGAAGAACTTGGAGACCGTAAGCCCACTCAAATGCTGAGGGCTATGCAGTGCGCTCTAGGCGAACGCGCACAAACCTTCGATAAGGACATCTTTAGACAGTTGTTCTTGCAGAAACTTCCTCCATCAGCTCAGCGTGTCTTGGCCACTATGGATCCTGCTACTCCAGTTGATAAACTAGCAGAAACTGCCGACAAAGTAGTGGAGATTGACACAGCTCCGGTCAACAACGTGAACACACAATCGGAACTGGAGTTGAAAGTGAAAGAGTTAAGTCAACGACTCAACCACGTTTGTTCTCTGCTACAAAATCAACGGCAAAGAAGCCATTCTCGGTCAAGATTTACGAAGAGGCATCGTTCGAGTTCCGGGAAGATCTGCTTCTACCACTCGAAATTTGGAAAGAAGGCTAGGAAGTGCATCTCCCCTTGCAATTTTTCGTCGGAAAACCCCAGCAGCGAGTCCTAATGGCGTCTAGTACTCGCACTGCCAACCTGTTATTCATAAAGGACAGGAACTCTGGTATCAATTTCTTGGTCGATACCGGAGCGTCAGTCAGTGTATTCCCTCAAAATCTGGTCATACGCACTCGGAATCTCCGCCTCTATACGCTGCTAACGGTTCACGCATACCCACGTACGGTACTCAGTCGCGTGAACTAAACTTGGGCCTTCACCGATCCTTCAAGTGGATTTTCATCTGTGCTCAAGTGCGGCATCCCATAATCGGCGCTGACTTCCTCCAGCATTTCAAACTCCTGGTGGATCTTGACAAGCGACGCTTATGCGACCAGGCCACACTGCTTTCTGTTCTTGCCAAACAGGTTGCCCTTCCGGACGCCTCGAACTCTGCACTTTCCCTCGTTCCCCCTAATTCCATGTACCAGTGCCTTTTCCAACGATATCCAGGAATTCTTCAACCGATGCAGATGGGTGATACCATTAAGCACACCATTACCCATCACATTACAACAAAAGGTCCCCCTGTGTTTGCAAAACCCAGACGTCTTGCCCCGGACAAACTGAAAGCTGCCAAATCGGAATTCCAGCTTATGCTAGATCTTGGTATAATAAGACCTTCCAAAAGCAGTTGGTCCTCTCCCCTACACCTGGTCCAGAAGAAGTCAGGAGACTGGAGACCATGTGGGGATTACCGATTTTTGAATTCGACAACCATCCCGGACCGATATCCGGTACCAAATGTCCAAGACTTTACTTCTCTTCTCCACGGCAAATCTATCTTCAGTAAAATAGATCTCGTTAAGGCTTTCCACCACATTCCCGTAGAGCCTTCGGATATTCCCAAGACTGCAGTTTGTACACCATTTGGGTTATTCGAATTTTTGAAGATGCCGTTCGGGCTACGGAATGCTGCGCAAACCTTTCAGAGGTTTATAGATGAGGTCACCAGAGGCTTAGACTTTGTTTATGCCTACATCGATGATTTGCTTGTGGCCAGCTCAACGGAAGAGGAACATAAGGAACATCTTTCACTCCTCTTTCAACGCTTAGAACAATACGGTGTTACTATTAATGCATCTAAGTGTGTGTTTGCACAGCCAACCTTGGAATTTCTTGGTCACACGATTTCGCAGCACGGAATTACCCCCCTTCAGGACAAGTGTGAAGTGATAAAACATTACCCTATGCCAAATAATCAGCGTGAGTTACGGCGGTTTCTAGGTTTGGTAAATTATTACCACAAGTTCATTAAAAACTGTGCTAGTGTTCTTGCTCCTCTACACGCTATGATCACACACAAACGCAAGGTAACGAAATTGTTATGGTGTAGCGATAGTTTACAGGCGTTCGACAATGCCAAAAATGCTATCAATAGTGCATTGTCTCTGTCATTTCCTATCAGTGATGCCCCCCTAACTCTGACGGTCGATGCATCAGATGTTGCGATCGGTTGGAGTGTTGGAACAAACCATTAACGGTCAACATGCACCCATCGCGTTTTACTCGAAAAGCTGCAGCCAGCCCAAACGCGTTATAGTGCTTTCGGACGTGAACTTCTTGCTATTTACTTAAACGTGAAGCATTTTCAACATTTCCTTGAAGGCCGAGAGTTTTGTGTTTTTACCGACCACAAACCTTTGGTCACTGTCTTCAATAAAAACAGCTGTAACCACTCTCCCAGAGTCATCAGGCAACTTGATTATATCTCGCAATTTACCACAGATATCCGCCACATCAAAGGTGTCTTGAACACTCCAGCGGATGCACTTTCAAGAATAGAGATTACTTCTGTTACCCTCAGCTCTACACTGTGGAATGCTATTGCACAGGATCAAGATAAGGATACGGAACTACAAGACCTGCTCAGAGAAGACTCCACTCACTCACTTTCCCTCAAGAAAATGAGTATGCCAGGATTGTCTGTGCCCCTCTATTGCGACGTATCAACAGCTGCTATTCGCCCTTATGTCCCTCCATGTCACAGAAAAGCAGTCTTCACGGATCTTCATAAGCCCTCCCATCCTGGTATCCGTGCTTCGCAACACCTGGTTACCTCTCGCTTTGTTTGGCCCTCGATGCGGAAGGATGTCAAACATTGGACCAAAACGTGCCTTGCCTGCCAGCGTGCCAAAGTCCAAAGGCACACCAGGTCCCCCTTTGACGCATTTCCGCCCCCATCCCAGCGATTTGAAGTAATTCATGTAGACATTGTTGGCCCTCTTCCAGTGATTCAAGGCCAACGTTATCTGCTCACCTGTCTCGACCGCTTTTCCAGATGGCCTGAAGCCATCCCACTTCCTGATATCCAAGCGGACACTGTTGCAAGAGCCTTTCTTCATGGATGGGTATCAAGATTTGGATTGCCGACAAAAGTCATCACTGACCAAGGTCGCCAATTTGAGTCTTCGCTTTGGAAGAAGTTTACCAGCTTGTTGGGTACAGTACATGCGCATACCTGTGCGTATCATCCGCAAGCTAACGGCCTCGTCGAACGCTTCCATCGCCAGCTGAAGTCATCCCTTATGTGTCACGAAGACTCCCATTGGATGGATAAGCTTCCACTCGTTTTGCTTGGTATTCGCTCTGCATTTAAGAGTGATCTGAAGACTACAGCGGCTGAACTAGTCTATGGAACAACACTGCGGCTACCAGGTGGCTACTTCACTGCAGGGGAAAGTCATGTGATCCTACGGAATTCGCTCAAACACTTTCCTCTCACATGCAGTCCCTTCAGCCTGTTCCCCCTCGATTGACTAGCCAACAGAACATCTTTATTTCCCCAGCCCTCCAGTCTTGCACCCACGTTTTCGTTCGTGTACCTGTCCCAAAACGGCCTCTCCAATGTCCATATGACGGACCCTATGAAGTTCTCCGACGTACGCGCAAATCATTTCTCATCCAGCGCGGTTCCAAGGTCGACAAGGTTTCTATCGATCGTCTTAAACCTGCGTTTTTGGAATCAACCTTAAGTGAGGTACAAGTAGCTACCAAAAAGGTTCAGCGGAAATCTGTGTCGTTCGGAACTCTTTGAACTTCCTCTCTGGTGGGGAGTGTGTAGTGAATACTCTTATTTTAGTTTCAAGATAAATGTTAATTTTACCGTCTTGAATTTCGGAATAGTATAAATTCATTTTAAATTAGTTACCCCATTATAATTCAATTGTGAACCACATTAATACTAATTTTATGTATACTATATTATTTTATTGTATGTAAACATAATTAATTATATATCACAATTGTCAGTTAATTATTTATATTCAAATATTTATTTTAATCTAATGCCATGTCCATTTTACAAATAAATAATAGAAAACCAGAGGTTATATTTTCCACCTTTGGTACTGTCGTAGTTTCGCCTAACGGACTCAATACGGCTAGTGAGATAATCACTGGTTGGCACTTAACTAGCGGCAGTGCTTATGGCTACATCATCCAGGTTAACCTATACCGGATAGATGCGCTACGGTCCCAAGCCGTAGCTTGCCTAGGCCAACGACGACGACGACGTAAACCAACACTTTCATTTTCCCTCTACCTCCATCATCCCCTGCGCATAGTTACTAATATAAAATCAGGTTATCCAACACATAAAACGATAGCAACTTCGTGTACCAGAATATATAGTAAGAAAAGGGAAAAGAGGAACGAGTATTTTAATGAAAAACAAAGAGATACGATATACAAAAGAAAAATAAATTAATTCAGAAGATTATATTGAGTGAAAGGAATACGGGAACGGAAATCCTTGTGTATACGTTTAATAAGAGGTAAAATGGCATTTACTGCGAGTGACAAATTACTCCAGTTAAGTCTTACATTTAAAAGAAAATCGAATAATGTTCAAGCAGGATGCCGTAAACCTTCATATTGTTGATTCAGAATGCAAAAAGAGATTCAAATTAGAAAAACTGCAACCAACGTCAGCAATTAAGAATCTATATATTCTATATCTTCTATACTATAATAAGAGAGCTGTCCGTCTGTCTGTCCGTCTGTCCGTCTGTCTGTCCGTCACACTTTCAGAAATTGTTAGAAAAAATTGAGAAAAAAAATTCAGAAATTGTAAAAAAATTCAGAAATTGTATTACGGGAGGCAATGTGAAGCTCAAGATTTTCATGACTGTGTTCTTTTCTGTAGTTTAGCAATGGGGGAAGGGTGAGGGTGAGGGGAAGGGTGGGATGGGGGGAAGGGTTGGGGTGGGCGGAAGGGTGGGGGTGGGGGTAATGGGGGATGGGTGTGGTAATGGGGAGGGGTGGGGGTAATGGGGGAGGGGGTTAGCCCCCAAGTTGTATGAATGGGGGTGAGGAGGTTTTGGGAGATACCAGATTCAGAAATGTTGACACAATGTGAAGCTCAAAATTTTCACGGCTGGGTTCTTTTTTTGTAGTTTAGCCTGTCTAACCGTCAGCGAAGTGACGGGAACTGTACTAGTAGTTTATAATTTATACAATGTCTTACGTTTCAAATATATAACCTTAGTTAACCTTGGTTTTGCTTCCGCCCGAATTGTTTATTCTGACGAAGGTCAAGCTTGTCACTCCACCTTATACCTACAGTTTAACGTGGAATCCGAACTACGCCTCATCAGCAACCCAGCGTCTTAACCGCTAGGCTACCTAGGGTACCCATTTATCTACCAACTAATTTCTTTATTGTGTGGAAGGATGACTAGCTGAGGTTTGGTGCCAGCTGCCTGCCGTCACCGGGTCTCGATCCCGGGATCGATGGATTCGCAGTCAGCGACGCTAAGCACTACAGGGGCATCTAACCTCTATACCACCGAGGCGCATATATATATATATACAGAGACAGACAGACAGACAGACAGACAGACAGACAGACAGAAAAACAGAATTAAAAGCCAGCATGAAAATATAAAATGAGATCCGAATAATGTTTTTAGTTCAACCACTTTCGTTGTTCTTTTTTCTTTCCGAATTGAAAACAGGCTGAAAACGTTATTCGGATTGTTGGCCTTGAGTCACTGAAAAAAACGCTAGTATATAGTTTACGTGTGGAGGCATTATATCGCCACGAGAGTATTTCTGGCCTCGTAGGAATAAAGTAATGATGGGGATGTTTAACCTCCTTCGCGACATCTAAGGTCATATGAAGGAAGGGACCTACAGCTTTACGTAGGATCCAAACCAAGGGTCGCTACATAATCTGGACGCAGACGACGGTCCACCATCCAACTACTACCCAGAGTCCCAGATCCAAGGTCGCTTTTCTTCGCTGATCGATAGGAAGCGGTGTTATGATATTGGCTACGACGTACCCCTGGCCTCGTAGAAGGTAAAGAGCATTCCTGTTCCATCCTGAGAGGTGTCGGCGGTTACATGTATTTACAAGGTGTCCCATAAGCCTGGAACCATAGGGTAAAATAAAAATAAGTAATTCATGTTTTTCCGTTTATGCAAGTGCCCATGATGTCTTTGAGTAAGGAAGACCGCATCCACGTAATTCTGCTCGTAGGAAATCGGAGTCAGAGGGAGGTCGCTGAGGAATTTAACAGATTGCATCCGGACAGCGCCCCGATAACACACAGCTGTGTCGGCAAACTTGTAGCAATGTTCAGGGAAACGGGATCCATAGGAGATAAACCACGCAGTGGACCTCAGAGGACATCCACCGACGATGACACAGCCGCTACCATCCTCGCTCATTTCACAAACAGTCCCCAAAAGTCTCTTCGGCGTTTTTATCATTTTGACCTATGGTTCCAGACTTACGGGACACCCTGTATATATAATTATTAAAAATATAATAATCTTATAAAAATAAATAAAACCGGTAAAATCCATAAAAGTTAAGAAATAACACTAAAAACCGCGAAGCTTTTCAGGAGCACTTACTCTCTTCTTTCGGGCGGCAACACTAAAACTAACGGTAAGAATAAAAATTAAAAAAAAATAAAGGCTAAAAAAGTCATACTTCAGGTAGCTCGAACCGGCGTAAAATATTCCGAAAAAAGAGAGATTTTAATAACTAAAGGTTGGTCCATAAGATCGAGTGAGAAAGATCCATGTTTTATATTAAAATTGTCAGTATTTTTTATAATAAAGGATTCAACAAGTTTTCTTTTATCATTATTCTTAATAAATACAAAAAACTTCACTTTTTTCTACGTGAAGGTCAAAATATGATAATTAAAACCCACTCTAATAGACAGTTTATTTCCACAACAGTTTCGATGCCCACTGGCATCCTCTTCTGTATCCACCCGAAGAGGATGCCAGTGGGCATCGAAACTGTTGTGGAAATAAACTCTGTCTATTAGAGTGGGTTTTAATTATCATATTATTCTTAATGTTTAAAAATAACAGAGCGCTATTGATATCAGTGTTACGCGGGACTAAATGTATATGTTGATACAGGTTTTTTTTTAAATCAAGGGTTTCGCCAATATAAGTCTTGGAACAACCACTACATGGAATCTTGTATACTTGAGGATTAAAAGAATGATTAGATAATTTTAAGTTAAATTTAAATTTCTTTTTTCTTTTACTGAAATTTGGTTAAGTAACTACCGTGCTTAAAAGTTTGTACAGTATAGGTGAGCGTCAATAATCCGGCGTTCCAAAGTTCGGCAACTCCCAGAATTCGGCATAGTTTCAAAAAATAAAAAAAATAAATAAAAAAATCCTGTTTTCACTACATCGGTAATTTTCTCCAAAACCCGGCACCGCTTGTGTTTCTGAAACTTGCCGCATTGTTGTTCCGGTGCTGCCGTAGACCAAGCCTGCACCCGCCACGCTTTCTCTTTGTTTACTCGTAGCAATCGCATGCTTTGCTCGCTCTTTGCCCGTTCTTTCTGTGCTTAATATATATATATATATATATATATATATATATATATACACACACATTCCAAAATCCTGAAAATTCCATAATCGAACAACTGCTTGGCCCAAGGGTGCCGGATTATCGAAATTCACCTGTACTGATAACTACATCGTTTACTATTTTGTAAGAGGCATATCCAGATAAAAATTCTCTGATTAAACTATTTTATGCAGGAAGGAGGGTCCAAATGCCCGCGGGGTTTTCAAGATGCCTAGACACTCTGCATTTGAAAGATGTGAGGACATAGACAGGAGGAAAGATGGATTGAGGAAGATTGTTCCAGAGTTGACGGGTTGAGTAGATGAAAGATTGAAAATACTGATTAACTCTTGCGTTAGATAGTTGGGCAGAAAAGGAATGCGAAAGTGTAGAAAGTCTGGTGCTGCATGTTCGCCTTAAAGGAGGAGGCATGCAGTTAGAGAGTTCAGAAGAGCAGTGTCCGTTATAATAACGTTAGTAAAGAGAGAGTGAGGCGACATTGCTGGGAAGAGAGAGAGAGAGAGAGAGAGAGAGATTGAAGACAATCAGTAAGAGATGGAAAGCCTTTGATTCTACCCGGTCAAGTACGGCTGTGTAGGTTGAGCCACCCCACACATGAGAAGCACACTCCATACAGAAGGGGAACAAGACCTCTGTACAGAGACAGCAACTGAGTGGGGGTGAAGAAACCGCGGAGGCGGTACAGCACACCTAACCTCTTAGAAGCTGTTTTAGAAAAAGAGTATATGTGAACTTTCCAGGAAAGATCACGACAAAAGGAAACACCAAGAATGTTAAGAGAAGAGGAACGATTGAGTTGTGTGTTGTTGAAGGTGAGGGGATAGTCGTGTGGAAGATTGTGACAGACGGAGGAACTGAGTTTTTGAGGCATTGAAAGCCACAAAGTTTTCTCTTCCCCAATGAGATATAGCAGAAAGATCAGAGGTCAGGTGTATCATAGCCTTTCTGCGCGAATCATGAAGTGACTGCTGTGACGGACGCTTTGGGAAGCGGGTGGAAAAATGAAGAGTGGAATCATCAGCGTAGGACTGAATAGGACAGGAAGTGCGAATTAAAAGATCATTAATAAATAAAAGGAAAAGAATGGGTGACAGGACAGAACCCTAAGGAAACTACTGTTGATAGTTTTAGGAGAAGAACAGTAGCCATCTACAACCGCAGCTATAGATCGACCAGAAAGTAAATTAGAGATGAAGGCACAGATAGAAGGGTAGAAACCGGAGGAGGGCAGTTTGGAAATTAAAGATATGTGCCACACTCTATCAAAAGCTTTTGATATGTCTAGCGCAATAGCAAAAGTTTCACCGAAATCCCGAAAGGAGGATGACCAAGAATCAGAGAGATATGCAAGAAGATCGCCAGTAGAGCGTCCCTTGCGGAACCCATACTGAGGATCTGAAAGAAGATTGTGAGAAGTGAGGTGTTTAAGAATGTTCCTTAATTATTAAGGATAGATTCAAAAACTTTAGAAGGGCAAAAAATGAAAGCAATTGGACGATAGTTGGAGGGTTGAGAGCGGCCACCCTTGTTTGTTTGGGACAGGCTGAATGAAAGCGAACCTCCAGCAGGAAGGAAAAGTACCAGATGAGGGACAAAGACGAGAGAGTTTGCCTAGGAAGGGTGTCAGCACAGAAGCACAGTTCTTAAGATCGTATGCCTTCCTAGAGTTGAGCCCAGATAGGGCAGAAAAAACATCTTTAGATTCTAATTTCAGACGTAGTAAAGTCAGAGGGAGGAGGAGATGGAGTAACAGCACAGAGTTGAATTATAAGCGAAAGTATGAGCGAAGAGATCAGCTTTGTCAGGAGAAGAGGCAGCAACTGAGCCGTCGGAATGGAAAAGAGGAGTGAAAGAAGAGGAAGTAAAGTTGTTGAAGAGGTTCTTAGCTAGATGCCAGAAAGAGCGAGAAGAATTAGAATTGGATAAATTTTCACATTTTTGTCGGATGAAGGAATTTTTGGCGGGTCAAAGAGCAGATTTTGCACGATTCCGGGCAGAAATATAAGCTGAGTGAGATTCAGGAGTTGGATGGCGATGGTACCTTCTGAAAGCCTCCTCTCTCCTCTCTGTTGCCGATAGCATTAGAACAAGTAAAGTTAAACCAAGGTTTTTTTGGCATTGGTAGTAGGAATAGAATATGGAATGTACGCCTCCATGCCCGAGAGAATCACCTCACCACTAAAATACAAAATTAAACATTACTGCGAACATTGTGTAATATATGGATGTGATTTTTACCTTATGTAGTATTCTTTCTAAATAAAAATTGTTTTCTTTTGCTTGTTTGTTTGAGAGGAGCATTTTTGTGTTTTCAAATTATAAATTTAATGAAAATTTTGCGTTCTCTATTGCAGAGGTAGCTAGTCTATAGTAATAAATGTTGCAGACAAAAATTTTTTTTTTTGTTCAAACAACTTATTGGCCATATAATATTAACATAATCAGGTGGGTAGTTTTAATAAATCGAGTACTTTAATACTGATTTACAAGGCGAATTTGTCCTTCCACTGATTATACCCGTCACTTCTTACACTTAATAAAGTTTTTCTATTTTGTTAATCCTATAGGGATTGTGACATCTGATAGATTCGATATTCCTTCGATAAGTTGTGGGTTAGATTAAGTTAGGTTAGTTAGGTTAGTATAAATTAGGTTATATGAGGTTAGGTTAGGTTAGTATAAATTAGTTTATGTGAGGTTAGGTTAGGTTAATATAAATTAGGTTATGTGAGGTTAGGTTAGGTTAGTATAAATTAGGTTATGTGAGGTTAGGTTAGGTTAGGTTAGTATAAATTAGGTTATGTGAGGTTAGGTTAGGTTAGTATAAATTAGGTTATGTGAGGTTAGGTTAGGTTAAGGTAGTTTTTTTTATAGAGTGTTAATGTTATGGTCTTGTTGACCTATTGCAATTCTATAGTCGCATTTCCAACAGTGGTAGTCGGATAACAGAATCAATAATTTATAATATCTGTAAACTCTCGTGTTATAACTACAATTATTACTGATCATTATCCTTCACATGTAGTTTATAACACTATTGAGTACAAAATATTCCTTGCGGTAATCAAAAGAAAGTTTATTGGGGTTGTTAATAACATTAGTTTTGATTGCTCCGAATCTCCATATGAATTAGATTAGCTTTTTCTTTTTCTGTAACCCCATTTTCGATATCTATAACGTGATTAATGTTATTTCCTTTTAAAAACTAAAGAAAAACCTGTACAAACCTATTACAAAACCATGGATCGCTCGAGATGCTATTCACTTTATAAAAACTAATTGAATTACATAAACTACAATTACAAAATAGATTTCAAGAACTCGTTTATTCAAAATATATAAAGAAATTTGTTAAAAATTATTGAAAACTGTCAAATTTAAATTAATCAGTTTATAAAATTGAAAAGATATACAACAAACATTTGGACAAAAACATCACTAGAACAGCTTAATTTTAGCCAAACAATTATTACTGCATTACTATTATTGCGAACTCATGTTGAGCAATGACTTTAATTCCATAATGTATAAATTTCGTCCAGAATTACATAATAATAAAAAGTTCCCATTAGACTTCACGCTCTCTGCTCATTCCTGGAATTATTTTACCACACTTGAGGAAGCAGAAAATGTAATAAACCAAAAAAATGCTAACGAACGTTCATAATATTTACATACCTCTATTAAAGCCTTTTAAAGATAAAAAATACACAGTTCTGTCTTAAATTAGCCACTCAGATGCCTTTAAAAAAATTTTTCTTTGCTGAAAATTGGATATGTAAGATTTCTGTGTGAAGATGATTCTTCGCTGGCTAGTAATTACAGTACAATTTTTTAATGAATCTCTGAGCCCAGTATGGCGAAAACTTAAAGGCAACAAAATCTCTTAAAAATAAAAAAATCTTTACAGTAAACTTGTATAATTTTTCATAGATGTTGTTGAAACATTACTTTTATGAATAAAATTTTTTCTTTCATCTTTCTGTTCTTTGTATTCAGGTATCTTATATATGAGGTGTCGCGCGGCACAATGACGAATCAACCAACGGGCGAAAATTCCGTTTTCTATGCCATAGTAAACTTCAACTTTTCCTCTATCATGTACCAGGTCGTCTTTTGGCGTATACATCATTGTATTCGTCACAAAATTAAATTTGTACGGTGATACAATGAAGAATACGCCAAAAGACGACCTAGTACATGATAGAAGAAAGGTTGAAGTTTACTGCGCATAGAAAACGGAATTTTCGGCCGTTGGTTGATTTGTTATTGTGCCGCGCGACGCCTCATATGTAGGAGATAATGTCTGCCTGTTCTATGTTCGTTTATATACGCCTAAACGATAAGGGTAATCCGCAACAAATTTAGTATAAACATTAAGGAAGAACCAGGGAAGGTTTTAGTAAGACACCCGCCCCTAGGTTGTGTTTCGAGGTTCTAGTATCGCGTATGCCTTTTACATCAAAAGTCGACTACTGCTATACCAGCAATTCACAAAATTTAAGATTTGAAAATAGGAATCCTGCGCATACCCCTCGAATATATTTCCAAAAATAATATAATATTCCCCAAACCTCCGAAGAAAATGTATTTAACCTTTAACTAGTATGAAACTATATTAAATACCTTAAAACAGTAATTATAAGAATATATCGACATTAACTGCACTTAAAATTAAAATAAAATCTATACTAACTGTACATAATTAATTACGTACATTTTTAGTAAATAAAATCCGCCAAAATACATCAAATTTCTAAAAATAAAATTACAAAACAAATACCAATCATTGCAAATAATTTTTTTTATGTTTCTTAGAAAGTGTAGTTTGGTCTAGGCTAGGATTGTCCAACCTTTTTTCATGAAGGGCCATATTTCAAGTAATGACCCACACCGAGGGCTAGTGTGCAAATTTCAGATAAAATCTTATTGAAATAAAATGTGACATTAGATGATGAATTTTCAGTATCTGCCAGCCGGGCCTGATACAAATTATTGGCGGGCCGGACTCTTGCCCGCGGGACGTATGCTATACGAATTAGAACTTCTTTATTAAGCAGCATAATTTCTTAGTGACTTTAATCATAAACTTTTAAATAAAAATTTAATAATAATACCAAAATACTGAGCTACAAATTCCGATAAGACCTGAGTTACCTTTCCAATATATCTGTGAGTCCAGTAAAGCGGAAAGATTAAGGGCCAAAATCTTTTCAAATAAATAGTTTCAACTTTTATATTCTATTTTCACCATTGTTGTAGAATTTAGTTTATTATTAGAGGAAGTTTGTTTTTCATGAGGGTATACTCTATATTGGCTTTATCTCTTGTTTATTATTATTATTATTATTATTACTTTTAATATGATTAAAATGATAGCATTATTCGATATTTTAGCTACAAGAGCACTGTAATATATATATATATATTTTGTTTTTTTGAGAGGAGATTGTAGACACCAACCGACCAGAAAAGTACTGCAGCGGAGCATGTTAGGTAGTAGGACACAGGGAATGCTGGAACTCCCGTTTCTCTTGTCACTGTCCTCTTTAGCTCATCTTTTTTCGTGTTTCCATGTGAGTCGTCCAGCATGCTCTCAAACACATATTTCTCCCTCTATTCTTTACTACATATACATGCATTTTACACACTATACAACCTTTTCAAAATTTATTAAAAAAAATGAAATGGCATTGTGGTCCTCGGAAACCTTGATTTTGGCTCTCTCCTTCTTATATAGGGAAGCATTTTTGCGAGCCAGGCGCTCGCCCTTGCCCCTTCCTTACTACATAGGTCGAGTTTTTAAGACTGAATTCTTAGGCAAAAATTAGGGGGTCGACCTATATAAGGGTAACATTTTCGTGGGGTTGAAATCTGTGCACGATGGGGAGGGCTAGGAGCTACTGTTAGCTTCAGACATGAAAAATATTTACCATTTAGTACCAGTAAACAATGAAAGCATAAAATATGTACCAATTATTACAATTACAGAATGGTAGCACAGGATGATATAAAACATAAAATGATTTTTAAAAGTTTATTTATAGAAAGATACATCAATTTTTGTTCATTAAATTGAAGTTTTTGGAAATGAGTTTTATATGCCATAAAATATGGTGCTTTATTACCCTAATTTGTTGTTCCACTACCCTCAACAACTGGGGTCGACCTATACAAGAGGCATATGATAAATTAATGATTTCTTGGCCAAAAATCAAGGGTCAACCTATACACGAGATCGACCTATACTCGGGTATATACGATATATATAAGTACTCTGTGTGTGTGTGTGTGTGTGTGTGTGTGTGTGTGTGTGTGTGTTATGTTTAATTCTATGACTGTTGTAAATAAAGATATCTTTCATCATAGTTTATTTTGTTTCATTAATCTTAAAAGATTACTTCTCATTTCACGGAATTCCTTTTTGTTCTTTCTGAGATTTCTTCATCCGAGAAGTCATATTTGAAGAAAGTGTTTCTCTGGATTACTCACCCACTTCAAGCCATTTTCATCATCATTCGCCGGTCGGAGAGTAAAAATAAAATGTTGAAGCGAAAATTGCCGATTTAGCTTAAGCTAATCCAATCCAATCTAACTTTACCTCACCTAATGTTAACCTAATCTCTCCTTAAGTTAATTGACAGTTGTTGAAGCTCAATTAAAGTAATTAAGTTACCGAATATATATATATATATTATTATATATATATATATATATATATATATATATATATGGAACCCACAATTGAAGGGAGGTATTTGGGGTTGGAAATGGAAATGAACAATTGAACATGGCATGAAGTGGAAAGAAACCTCATTTGAATTAAAATGACACTTTATCACTATAATTTTGTCCCCTTTCCGAAATAAATGCGATGACTTCTCTATGAAATTATAGAACCGTATATGTATATAAGGTATATGTTATTCAACACCAAATTTTTCAACTATACGTTATTCACCACCAAATTTTTCATGGTGACCTGAAATGATGATCTAAAATTAAAGGGAAACTTGTGTCCATTGGCAATACGATAAGGACTTCAGGGTTAGTTTCTAATTTAAAAAACGTATTTTGTTCAAAACTGAAGCATTAAGGGTAGATGAGGGACGAAAGACTCATTCTTAAACTGATGTGACACTATGTTATGAAGGGAGATTTCTGCACGAGAAACAATACTCTCCCCCCCTTTATATCTCCCAAATTCTCGAAGAAAAAACAGTTCAAAGATCTTCAGAGCGCTTCTTTACTCTTCCTTTGCGTAGAGATCTCTCATAATATTGAATAAAATCGTCTGGCGTTAACCAGAATAAAATTAGCAGATTGGATGCTATGCAACAAATGTATGCACAGAAATATTTAAATTTCAATAATAAATGAAATTTTGATGATTTAAAAAAATGAATGACGAAGAAAGGGTTCAGAATTTGCGTTGTTTAGAACTGGTACACTCCAACTTTCGTTTTACAGATACCTAAATAGTGTCCAGGCGTCTGTGTACAACAGTAGTTCCCAAACTATTTTGTCTCGTGGCCTACTTTTACAGAAATAAAAATTTGACCACCCAAACTTAACTTAATTGAATGCAATATTTATAAGAATACAATTCATTATTTTTTTTAATGACAGTTAAAATGAACTTTGCTCATAATTTTTCTCGACACGCTTCTACTGCTTCCACGGGACAACCTTTGAGAATCACTGATTTACAGGAAATACGAAGGAACATATCCGTTTTAAATTTTCTATACCTATTTTCTTATTTTACGCTCTGGATGTTTTGCTAATCTTTTAAAGAACCATAAGGACATGTTTGTCTCTCAAAACATCTCGAGGACGGAGTGAAACACGGATACGAGTTTCTAAATTTGGAATTAGGACATAAAAAGGATCAAAAATCTTGTAATCAATCGCTAAAAGTGTTCTGAAAAGCTTTTACGGCATTGGAAGGGTTAAACTATCTCCTGAACTTTTAATGTTAAGAAGTCTTTCGGATATCGAGTAAAATCGTCTGACGCTGGCCAGAAGAAATTCAGTAAATTAAACTCTAGCGTTAAATACACATGGTTAAAAACATGATGTTAAACTAAGGGTAGAATTGACCTTTTGTATAAGATTCAAACATATCGAATGCATTAAGAATTTATTCTAGAAAAAAGAATTAAAGTAAAGCAGTCGAGAATTTGTTATGTTACATACTTAAATGAAAAGATCAGTTACCTTATTCTTCCCTAGCATGGAGTATAGGTGTGAATAAATTTCGAGGATGGGTGACCAAAGCGAAGTCAGAATGTAAAGATACCGTAATGTGAGCGTATTAAAATTGAAACTGATATCCCAATTAAGAAGGTTCAGTTTCATTATTAATTATTAATCAGAAATTACTGACTTTAAAATGAAAAGAAAGCTACACATTGTGAATTCTGTAATAGTCTCCTCATTCTTTAGTCTGCTATTTTGGAACGATATGTAGTTTAAATGTTCTTTTCTTTGAACACGAAATGAGCCTTCGAGACTCTTTCCCGAACTTATTGAAAACTCGTTCTATAAAGCTTTTTGTTTTTTTTGCAGTTGATTTGACCTCGAGTTTGTAAACATTCATCATACGTAGTAAATCAGTTAACCGCTCCTTGATCAATATTGAGCGAAAACCCATATCCAGAGGCATAAGACATCCACGTAATTTTCGATCCATCTAGAACACTGGTTCCCAACCGGTGGGCCATGGCCCACTTGTTTGCCTTTTAGCATCATGTTAATAAATGTTAATAACAAAAATTTGCTTATTAAACCTTATGCAAACATGATACCAGCTTAGCAACATGGGAGATGGACCATCGCTTCAAAAAGGTTGGGAACCACTAATCTAGAACTTTATTTAATTTTATATAATTGACGTACTTTTTGTACCTAAATACGTTCCTAAAACGGAACTGCGAACAAAGGGTTTAGATTAATTTAATAATTATATTATTCATTTAGTATTTCCTTTCAAACGGAAGTCACACGCTAAGTGACCTAAGCACCTCGCGTTGGTGAATCCTTTCTACCAGACGGAAATCACGCGATGCAGTGACATATTCACTCGTGACAGAAGTCCCATGCACTTCGTGCGAATGATGCAGGATGTTCCGGTATTTCTAATATATAAGGAGGGGCTCCCTACCCCTAAATCAGATTCCGATAAGCCAGCTCTCTGCACGCGGCGGAGACGCGGATCTCCGGATCGGGACAGCGAAGGCCCAAATCCGTATAGAGAGATTAATTCAGATTCCGACACCGCGCGGATTGGGGCAGCAAGGCCCAATTCGAGAGGAGAAGCGAAAAGACAACATTAGATTAAGCAACGTCAGATTAGCCCCGCGTTGAGAGAGGGCCAGAATCGCAATAAGAAGTCTTGGGACAAAATGTAACTGAGCAGTAAAGTAACTTTGATTTAAAGTCGAACCAAAAACGACTTGACTGTAGATTAATTTTATTTCAACTATTAAGGCACTCTGATTCAAATAAATTAAACGAAAACTTTGCCAGACATTTTCTTGTCGCCCCCAATCCCGTAAACCGCACTCACCTAAAAGTGCCTGAGGAAGTAAGAGTTGATACGACGTCTTCAGGTCATCATCATCATCGAGAGTACTTTTCTGTTACACGGGAACGAACCCAGAAGAAGAGTGTAATATATATATATATATATATATATATATATATATATATATATATATATATATATATATATATATATATAATTTCACCAAAATGAAGTAAGAAATTTGCCTTATTAAATGTCATAAAAATGATTTAAAAGAATGACGGTAATTTATCCTTAAATTTTGCACTATATAATTCCATTGCCACATAATTTATACGGTTCACAAAAACCTTCTTCTTAAGAAAGGGGCGGGGGGGGGGCAGGAAAACCGCCTTCGAAAATAGTTTATAAAACGAAGGTAAAAATTTTGCTTAGATTGTGTTTCGATCCATAAAAATTTCTTCAATTTTCTCTTCCTTTCAAAAAGTCACGAAGGTCGGTCGGACTTAAGTGTTTTTTTCTAGCTGCAATGACCTTCCGCTTCTATTCATTCACCATTTGTGGAGGTCTTTCATAATAAATATAACGCAAAATTCTGGTATGAAAGAAAGCTCACTTCTGTTCCTACGTTCTTAAATGGAAACCACAGTCAGTTAAAAGGATAAGGCTTTTATTACTTGTATAATGTGCGGGACATTAATAACCTACGTTATTATTTTCTTTCAATTATGAAAATATTTCATATTTTATACTGCTTCTGGTAAAAATTAAAATTGTTTGTTCACTCGTGGAAAGAAATTAACCAAAAATTTATTTATTTTTAAATTTCCGAAAATTTCTAATTGGTATTTTTTATTGGTTTTTTAAAATTTCCTCACGAAAGTTATATTACAAAAAAAATAACTTTTTTTACAAGTATATTTCATGTTGTATTGGCGTATACAAATATACAAAAGAACAGATGAATAAAGGTGAGTAATAAGAAATTGTATAAATATGTATCCTTTAAGATACAGATAATGCACTGGACAACAAATTTGAATTTTTTTCCTGTCCCTCAAGTAAAATAAAGTGATTCTGGTACATTTTTGCACGCGGAATACGAATATGGATGCGAAATTTTTCCACCACCCAAAGTTTTTGAACAAATTGAATTTGAATTTTGTTTCAGAATCAAGAATATGTAGGTATAATTGGCAGCATTAAAACTACACTTTTCGGGAGGTACTGAATAGCAGTTAGATTAATTGCACTTAACGGAGATCAGTGGTTTGCCAGCAAATTAGGGGTACAACTGGAAACACTGGAAGGGGAGTGGTCGTGCGGGATATATATATATATATATATATATATATATATATATATATAATATATATATATGATACACACAGACCGTGCATGGAACAAGGAACTCTTCTGTGAAAATTAAATCCACTATAGTCCAAATAAGTAATGGTAAATGACAAGCACTATAGTTTTTTTTTTTTCATGATGTTAGCCCGACGTGGGCAACGGGTCACTCGCAAAGAGGTCCCAAAAATATAGCTTCCCTCACCAGCTATCTGCTTTGGAGAGAGATATATATGTGTGTGTGTGTATATATATATATATATATATATATATGTATATATATATATATATATATATATATATATATATATATATAGATATATATATATATAATATATATATATACACACATATACACACTGTGTGTGTGTATATATATATATAAAACTGTGGGTGATGGAAAAATTTCACTATTATTTTCGAAATCAGCACTAAAATGTCAGCAAAAAACACTCAACACTACCAGAGGAACAGAATCTTTGTTGAACACTGTAATTTCTAATGTAATAATACTTGTAAAAAGATAAGAAAATACTTTGCTCTTTTATCTTATTGAATGAATATGAATATGAATCCTTAAAGAAAAGTCTAACTATTGAATCTAATGATCTAATTAACACAGTAATTTTGAAAATATTAAAATTCTCTTCATGAATTAAAGTATCAACGCTGATGATAGACGAAACTATGACTTAAAGAAATGATTCTCAGCCTGAGTGAGATACACGTATCAACATAAATGGTATCAACGTAGATAGTATCAGCGTAGATAGTACGCCAGAGGGTTATAAAGTTGGCTAACTGATAACGATTTTTATGGCAATGTTTTCAAAGGTGATATTAGTAGTATGGGTTTGCATGATATCCAGTATGCAGTCAAGGTAGGTGAGACAAGTGCTAAAAACTTACTAAATTTGCTTACGTTTGAAGTTGACATAGAATGTTTCTGATACTTTCCAGCTGTGCCAGTGGAAGCAATAAAACCTTCCCGTTATTGACGACGTTTTAATGAAATTTCAGATTATTTAACGATAACGTGTAAGGCTGAAATCAAGCTTTTTACTTCAATACAAATGTCGATGAGTATCGTCAGAATAAATACCAACTTTTTAAATGAGGCTAAAAACACTGAAGATTAAATAACACGGTTTTAGTTCTTTGGTACCACTTTTTTTGCTTAATAATGAAAAAAAGGTTGAAAACAAAAATAAGATTTTAAAAATTCTCCATAAAGTACGAAGTAGTAATTTATATTTTTTCGGAAAAACTCACACACACACACACCACACACACACACACCACACACACATGCGCGTGCTTGCGCGCGCGCGCAAGCACGCACAATATATATCCAAGATAAATAAAAAATTTCGGCGAAATTATTTCCAGAAATTTTTTTAATATTGTTGTTTGTATTTTTCTTGAATAATATATTGAGTGAATTCCTAATGTAATAAAGTAATGTATGATGCAATATATATGGCATAAACTTTCTCGTTACGAAGGACATTAAACAACACGAAACACTTCTGTTCTTACTTATTTGTATTTATATAAACATGTTGAGGACGAAGCGGAAAATGAGGATTTTGAATTTTTTAAGGAATACATACGGTATGCTCTCTATACTTATACTAGTTCCAAAACACTTGCATTAATTTACATTATGTTCATGTTTTATATTTTCCTTTCTAAATACGTACACACACACACACACACACACACACACACACACACACACACATATCGTAAAGAACGACGCTTGTATAGGAGATATTCCGCGCAAGACGAGAGAGAGAGAACGAAACAAATGAAAAAATGGTGTATATATATATATATATATTATATATATATATATATATATATATATATATATATATATATATATATAATATATATATATATATATATATATAGAGGGTGTTTCCAAAAAATTCCCGATTTTTATTTGCCCGTTATTTTATAATGGATATACAGGGTGTTTCACAATAGGTCTGCCATACTTTGGGGGGGAGGGGTGGGTGATATCGAGTAAAAAAGTTAATACAACAGATAAACGTTATAATATAATTAATAATATAATAATATAATTGCTAAATAGTGCAGCATAATAACTTCTCCGAAGCTCTTAAACGTTTATTACATAAATTCTCAGTCGCTACGTTTCCGTTATTATTAGACTATTATTATTATTATTATTATTCTTATTATTATTATTATTCAAAATCTTTCTTTTAACTCCGTGTATTATTTCATCAGCACTTCCGCGTATTCCTTTTTTAATAGCTTTTATGGGTTTTTCTCCCTGTGATATATCCTCAGCGGTTCTAATTCCCGAGCATAATATTTTTTACCTAAATATTTCGTCCCTTTTTTTTAATACAGGAACAGCGGTACGAAATATGGAGGAGACTGAAGATGCAAGACTGTGCCCTTTTTGATTACAGGAACCTCAAAACACTTAAAAGTGATTCCGTTTCTAAGGCTTAGCATTTTAAAGTAAAGCTTTAACAACAACTGTCCGTTAGAAAATGGGGCAGGTTTACCATCGATAGAGCTTATAACTATATTTATATCATTAATTTCGTTAAGAGGCATGAGAATGTAATGTGGATTTTTGTAAATAATAGTTGAGTTTTCATTTACTTTAACCTCTGTAAAACGTGATACTCTTAACAGTCGGACTTTTGTATCTCCGATAAACTGATAGCCGACGATATTTATCGTATTTTACGCCTCAGAAGACGCTACTTTTTTCCTGAAAAAAGTCTCCAAAAATCACTTGAGGGCTCATATGTTATTGTTTTGTTTAATATTCTTTTAATAAAGTTATGGGAATATATTTTTGTCAGGCTGATAAATCTTCGAAATATTTTTTTCCTAAATATTCTTTGCTAAATATAAAGTGCGTCTTACAACTTGTAGCGTCTTATGAGGCATAAAATACGGTAAATATATATATACTCAAATCTCCGCGATTTCGGAATATTCTTCTTCTTGATATCGTACAATAAGACCTTATTCATATTTTTTAATTTAGGTTTCATGTAGTTAGAAAGTTTGTAAGTACTTATTAGATTAGCGAATATAAGCATTGGGGCGAGTTTACATTTTACATCGTTTCCACTCCATGTTTCTCCTTCTTACTAACAGAACCGTACGATAGGATATAGTTATAATTCTAAAATGTAAATTGTGGAGGTATTTAGAGTCGGATAACCGCTCATTTATACGAGTTATTATATCTTCTATACCTTCGTAGTAAGTTTTAGGAACATATATTTCTTCGGTAACAGTTGTGCTTCCAGGTTTTCTTTCCAGACAGATTCGGGGGTCGTATTCGATACCCAAAGTTTCTAATTCAGAAATATCGCGTATAACCGTGAAACCTATTTGCTTCTCCTCAATATTAAAGATTTTACTTTCAAAAGAGATTTCACGGAGACTCACCTCATACCCCATATGTTCGAAATTTAGAGGTTGAGGCAGTTTAGTACAGAATGAAGCTAATGTGTTGAAAGGGTATAAATCTAAACTTGCTGAGGATGGAAATCACGAAAAACTGTTTAGGGAGCATGTTGCAAAAGCCTTATTTCACTGACTTTTATATAAGAATTAAAACACTCTGGATAGCCTAACCATTTTATATAATATTGATTGTTTTTTTCTTTCCCTTTTGTGTGAAGAATTTTTTCTACCTTGAATAACGCTTATCATCAGTATATTTAATTTTTTGTAATTCTTCTTCAGAAAATCCTCTTACAACATCTTCATTGTTCATACAGGGTGGGCGAAAAGTCCCTATGCACCTGCAAGAAGTGTAGTGAACCTGTACCTGCACTGTGTTGGAAGTGGAAGGTGCGCAGGAACTTTTAGCTCACCCGTTATGTCAAATATATGAAATCAGCTTCACGCTTCTGTTTTTATACTTTTTACGAGAAATACTTCTTCGCTACAGTTACGTTTGAAAACTTTCTTTTTTTAAAATATAGAATAAATACGTGATACAAGTACGTAATCTTCTCTACGGAAAGAGACTACCGATTTTCTTTATTCTTCTAAGCTTTCAGGGTCTCTCTTACGTCGCGATACTTCAAGAGATGTTGCTTTTATTATGTACAGTACTTTTATTAAAAAAAATCTTGTAGAACATCAATGTGTTTATACGTATTCTGATAAGTAAAGTATCTGTGTAAACGTTCCTTAATAGTTCTTTGAACTTTTTCTACAACAGCTGCTTCGTTAAGGGAAGAGGTGTTAAAATAATCGATATTAAAGCCTTTTAACATCTGAAATTCATACCCAGGAATTCAGTCCCTCGATCTGTGCGTATGTACGCAGGAATTCTTTCAGATTTCATAATAGATTTTTCAACGGCTTCAGTAATTGTTTTGCATCGTTTATTCATGAGAGGTAACAACAGCCAGAGAAATCAAGAATATACATCGATAATAAGTAATATATATTTAAAACCCTTCCTCTAGCTAGCGTAACGTTGCATTCAGTTAAATCTAATTGCCAGATGTGGGCGGTGCTGTACGCTACGTTTTTGTTGTTTTAAATTTTTTTACGTAAAGGTTTATGCAACGTACATTATACAGCTTCCTTTTTAATATCTTTGATATTTTTTTCACGGTTTTGTAAAGTTTATTTACACCCGATAAGATGAAGGATGTTTAACATCGTAATAAACTTTTCTTAAAACTCTCTCGTCCTGATGAATGTTTTATTTTTTCTTATTAATCCCTTTCTTTTCGAAGAAATCCCTATAGCGCGGCGGAAGCGCTGCATAGTATATGCGGAGCCATCAGAAGTGTTCGTCGGTTGGTTGGTATGCTGAATTGATAATTTTGAAATTGGTGGGTAGCATACCAATCAACTGACATCCGCATCCTCGAATCCCTATACATCCTCAGTACAAAACCAACCCTCAACGACTACAATTCTGCGCCACCACTCTTCGACTTCCAACATGGCCACTTCAACAGTCAACCATTCCCAACCTTCATATAATTAGATTACCCCCCCCCCCTTGTACAATAACCCGGTAAGTTTTTATTTTCAATATTCGTTTCACCTGATAACATTTATTTTATATATCTTATCGCTCTACATTTTATGTAATTTTTTTTTTTTTAATTTTAAATTATTATCATAAGACTATAATATATTGTAGAAAATCTTTTACTATATTTGTTCATTTTTATTTTTTTTTTTATTTCTTAGCACTGATGATGGAAATTGAATTTCCGAAACGTCTGATTAATAAACATGTACCACCTTCTCGTCCTCTTGTCCTCTTATTCCTCGCTATATATATATATTATATAATATATTATATATATATATATATGTACTAAAGAAATTGTGAAGTGAATAATTAATAATTTACAGTTACGTTTTCTCATATCATAAGAGTTTCCCCGGAGGCTATGGACCGTTGAGGACACATGTGAACGCTCCACGTTCACTCCGTACAAACGAGTAAAAAATGGAGATTTCTCGTGTCATCAATAACCTGAAGTCGGTAGAAATGCAACGCGAATTTCACACATGAACTATAGCGTCTAACTGTGCTTGCAGAGGCGAGAGGAGATTGCTTTCAAGAGTTTTTTTTAATTATTATTACATCTTTGGTTTTAACTTTTTTCTCTTGTTATTTCATCGTGATTTATGGTGTGTAATAAGGTTGTAATTTACTGCACAGTTTCTTTTTCAGCAACTTTTTCTCTTTCTCTCTGTTATATACAGGGTGAGTCAAAAGTGGGTGAGTCAAAAGTCTGGAAATATAGGAACTATGCTTTTCAATGCAAATATATATATATATATATATATATATATATATATATAATATATATATATATATATATATATATATATTTGCATTAAAAATCATAGTTCCTATGTTTCCAAACCTTTGACTCACCCTGTATATATATATATATATATATATATATATATATATATATATATATATATATATGCATTTAACTGCAATGACCACGCAGTATATAAATGAATAGAACGACATAAGTATTAAGGAACGTTTCTGCACACGAGGAAGAGAAATCACGAATAAATGAAAAATGAGGCGGTTCGCCTCATTTTTCATTTATTCGTGATTTCTCTTCCTCGTGTGCAGAAACGTTCCTTAATACTTATGTCGTTTCTATTCATATATATATATATATAATTATATATAGGGTGGCGCAAAAGTCAGGAGTCAAAGGAATGAGAGCGAATGACTTTTTCGTTCTATAGCCGCCACTATTTTAAAATAAAAATTACTTTTTTTGTTAAGTATTTATAATTTATGATCTATGCAGTGATGACTCTTTGATTTCTGACTTTTGCGCCACCCTGTATATATATATATATATATGATGAATAAAACCACTTTCGTGAAATAATTTTCATATATATATATATATATATATATATGGTGGCGCAAAAGTAATTATATAACATGTTATCTGAATAAATAAATGAATTCTCCCAAAAATAAATTTTGCTTTTTACTCATGTTAAAAAAAAAAAAAATGTGAAATTTTCTATGTTTAAAATCATTGAGAAATTTCGAAATCTCAAATATTTTTTGTGCTTTACCAAAATCTATAACTCTGTTTTAACTTAGCCAAACAACCGCTGTTGACAACAAATTCTTATAACTAAACGTGGAACTCAGTTTAGATGTTCACCTATTCCTCTTGCAAACTATCTTCCAATTCTTGCCTTCTAGAAGTTCCCACTTCTCATAGATTTTAATGTAATGGTTTGGGTTATTTTATAAACGCCTTCGCAGCATTTAAGGTCTTACGACGTAGGAATCCGCAGCTTTACTTGGAATCTGAACCACGGGTCGCTACATCATCAAGAGTCGCCAGTACCCCTATTCAACGTCGCTTAACTTCGTTGATCCAGCTGGAAGCAGTTTTCCGACTTGGCCATGAGGTAGCTTCCACAGTTTTTACCTGTTTTCGACAATGTTTACGTTATCTGCACCTTCAAGCTTGAAGAGAAATTAACTTCCTGTCGTGTAAGTTGTTCTGAGGAACAAATTGCTGGTTCGAAAGTTATGAATCACGAAAATTGGCCTCCCAGTTTCTTTGCAGTCCATAAACAGGACTATTAATTACTTCCTCTGCAGAAAAAAAAAATTTGTGAGGGCTTTTTCGCTCTGATTTATCAACTGCATCTACCCTGACGAAGAAGACAACACTGAACCTGAGAGCGCAATAGACCCCACATTATCTTTTATTTTTTGTGTGCATGTGTGTGTGTGTGTGTGTGTGTGTGTGTGTGGTGTTGGGGTGTAAGTGCTGTTGGTGGAGGGGGAGCGGTTTACAAAGAAAAACAGCTTTGTTCAAGAACACTTGGGGACTAAGTATAGGACCCAAGGACCCGAGGTTCCCTATCACCCCTCCACATGCACAAAACACACACACACACACACACACACACACACATTTAAATTAACCCAATGTTAGTACCACGGAAAGAAAGGGAGTAATAAGTGAGTGTTTAAAACGAAACTAAGGTCTCTAAGGGTATTTTCTGTTAAGTCTTTAAATAGTGAGGTACTCGTTCATCTAGCCTAACCTAACCTAACCTAACCAAACTTTAACTAACCTAATCTAGCGTAACCTAACCAAATCATGACTAACATATTTTTTTCGACACTAAAACTGTTTCTAGATTTTTTATTTCAAATTTTTAATGTTCTGAGGTACTGAAAGTATTACCTCACAAAAAATTACTCAATTACATGTGTGAATTTTCACACACTCGACCTTATTGGGATTGCAAAATTGGGGATTTATTAATGTTGTAAAATATAGTAAAAATTTGTCAGGATACAAATTCCAAGTAGACCTCAGGCAATTCCTAGAAAAGCTACGTCACTGCACGCATGTAAGCATCTGAACAGGTTTCAAGTTCCAACATGTTCTTACTGGAACATGTGACGTTGTATGTTCAATCAATGAAGTGTGGGAATATCAGTCACGTGACCACACCAAAAGTTCGTCCAATTTTGTATTCATAAACAGTTTTAATGTTTAAATAGTACATGATATATGTAATTAAATAATTTAATACTGCCAAATAGGTAACACGAGTTAATTAAATAATATAAGGCAGTTAGAAACAACTTTAAAATACATTATTATGAGTTTTACAAATTCCTAAGTTCCAGGATCAATTGGTAAAAGAAGTACGAATGTGCTTCCCAAAGCGAAATGAAAATTGAATTCGAGATGGGGGAAAAACAGCGCGCAGCGCAGATCGACGGGGAATCAGTGAGTGGGGAAGCGTTTGTCATAGAGAGACGGTCGTACACATTCCCTCAGAAGATCGCATTTTCCCTCGCATGTCATTTTCATTTTAATATTTCCACTCGTGCCCGTGGGAAATGGAGCCTACTTTTAAGATGAACTTAGTCCACTAAAGTTAATCTAATTCCTCCTAGTTAGGGGTATTTTAGACGTGTTTTAGTATCGACACAACCATCCACGAATGGGGACAATGAATAATTGATCAGTTACAGTGGGGAGGTCACCCGGGGAAAGGACGTCTCAACCCGGGAGAAACTTCGAACCCTTCAACGTCACTTATGGCCAGTTGCCTACGCGCACGCGCACACACATACGTACACACACACATACACACACACACACACACACACATATATATATATATATACACACGGTATATATCATCAATATAGCTACAGATGACTGAGCAGTTTGCCAACAAATTTCAGTATTTTAGAAGTAATACGAGCTCAATATGATGACAGGCATATCTTTATATTTGTCTAATTGAATTTGAATAATTAATAAATAGAGGTTCCAAAGCCTTCTTCCGTTCTTTGAAACATTTGCAGAAAAGGGGTCGGAATGCGTATGGGTTTGTAAAAAACTCTAAAAAGGTCTTTTGTATGAATCTCTCTCAATTGATGTATGCAGGAAAGATATTTCATTCTTATCTTCATTTTCCCAAATCAACTTGACAGAGGGGAATAGGCTATTTAAACTATTCAGTAAACGGTAAAAACAATAAATATCCTGTCTGTCTGTTTGTCTCTCTCTCTTACTCTCTCTCACACACACACACACACACACACACACACAAACACACACACACACACAAAATCTGAATGACTAGTGATTATTGCATTCTCTGCAAATGAACCGAGGATGCTGACTTTGGAAGAAAAATTTGAAACTAGACATTTTTGTTTCATTTGATGCGCATTCAGAAATTTTTTTTTAATTGACGAAAGCTCTTGAATATGCATATGTCAAGAAACAGAAAATATTTAGAGAAGAATTGGAAGATAAAACAAAAAAATTGGTGTGATTCTGGAAGCTTTACAAAGAAGTTTCGCTTCCTCCTTTCATGGGCGAAAATTTTCAGTAAAGAAGGTGTCCGCTTTTTTAATTTTTTGCTGTTGTAAATGAACACGATGTAAAAAACCTGTTTTTACAGTGTGACTCAGTTAGTTCATCCTCAGATGAAAGTAATATCGGTTATTTTGAATACCGGAATTAGGGCCTTTTTTACCCAATACCGGTTTTAATACTGGTATTCTATAATACTGTACATAGTTATATATATATATATATATATATATATATATATATATATATATAAGATTACACATAGACACAAGATTAAGAGATACACATAAGATTAAGGGCTTAAGGAGTAAAAATGACAGATTTTCTAATTTTTTATTTGTTAAAAGAAACAAAAATACTGTAAATGTTTTATATAAATTATTTTATAAAAAATGCTTTTTTATATACAAATTTTATTTCTTATCATGAATTTGGAAGTAACTTTTAAAGAAAGAGAGATCATTTAAGGATTCTTCAGCTAGATTGGATCTCAAATTTGTAAGAAATAAACCAGCAGCAGAAAATGCTCTTTCACATTCAACAGTTGGATGTGATTTGTCATATTTATTCATTTTTAAATTATCTTGAATAAATCCACTTTTGGCAATAGAATATTGAAACTAAATCGATCGACACAGACAAGTTTTGAAATTTCTTCCTCGATAGATTTTTCGGCGATAAAACCATCCAAAGTTGTTTTTACTTTTATTTGGATCATTTTCTGTATTCTTAACGGCAATTTTACGAATTACTCTTAAATGAACGACCATTCCAGTGGTTGAACCTCCACCACAGTTAATAACATTTTCACATTTAGTGCATTCTGCTTCATCTTTATTCTCCTTTTCAAAATACTTCCAAACCTTTGATTTTATTGACATTTTCGTAATAATCTGAAAAAGGCCAACGAAATCTTTAAAAAGTTTTTAATTGATGTTTTTCTTGCACTTAACAACAACTTGCAACCATCAATCAGTTATAAATAGACTAAAGAATGTGTGGTTAATAATACCGAAAAACCGGTATTGAAAGCCCTGAGATCGGTATTACTTTTTTGAAACAATATCGGTTTTAATACCGGTATTTGAATACCGGTTTTCATCCCAATATTATTTCCTCACCCAAATTTTTGTTTCTAATTTAATTTGTTTTGTTTCTAGCACACATTGATTTTGCACTCAATTTAGTCTTTCTTGAAGTAAATGCTAATGAAAAAATATGGAATGACTTTATTGTTACTTATATAATATGTTTGAACTTTTCAAATCTCCGAAGGCTAAACCTCTTCGAATTTCAACACAAAGCAACTACATATACAAGAACTTCCAGCTGAACTCATTTTAGTTATATTAATTATAATTAAACGGCTTTTTAAGCATGCATTGCGTACTTCAGTATCTCGTACATAATAAAATAAGTAAGGCTAAGTGAAATTTTATGAAGATTGAGCACTTTTCTTCCACTACCTATTCGCTAGACACCAGATTCTCTTCATTAATAAAGTTCAACATTCGCAGTAAATATTTTTGGATTGAAAGATATTGTTTTTGAGAAAAATACTTTTACTTGAGTCTATCTTTAGCCGCAAGGAATACAGTCAGACCCTGCGGAAAGTGGAAATGAAATGTCATACAAAGAATCAACTGAGGAGATACTTTTGACTAATGGAATGGAGTGCAGTCTTTCACCTAACCCTGGCGAACAGCCAGGAAGACTATGTCTTCGGGTACCTTTCGACCGAAACTCCACTTTTGCCTAGATTTCTGTTGTTTTAAATTAATGCAAGACCTTTCATTAGATAGATTCTCACAGTGAATTGTAATTTTCTTCAGGTACATTCAACCATTTATTTGTAATCAATGTTTCTGGTCATTAATTTAGCTTTATCTCCATTTTAAAAATTTAACTCACTCGTACTTTAATTTTCCTGTGCTTCACTGAATTAATTATCCTTTTGACACATACAGTAGTAGCGCACTCGCGAGCTCACACACACACACACACACACCCATATAATATATATATATATGGAGAAACTAGTCCTTAATCTTACTTTGAACCCTGTAACTCTCCAAACAACAGTGGAAAGTAGAAAAGGAAGACTGTGTCGTGTTCCCACATTAAAGGCTAGACAAGGAACATCCTTAACCTTGAAAGAAAATAGTTTTGTTGTGAGAGGACCAGCACTGTTTGATCAGCTGCCCAAAGACCTAAGGAACACGAGTGGTGTTGCGGTGGACATCTTCAAAAGAAGATTAGACGCCTGGCTCAGAACAATCCCCGATGAGCCGGGCATACTACTTCACCAGCCCAACTCGAGAGGAGGGGCGACAAGCTTGACCTACGTGAAATGAGGAATCATCGCACGGAACATTTGAAAGGAAAGGAAAGGTATATACTGTATATATTTTTTCATTTGTTTCGTTCTCTCTCTCTCGTCTTGCGCGGAATATCTCCTCTACAAGCGTCGTTCTTTACGTTAATTATACTGCGTGTTTGCAGTTAAATGTATAAAATATATATATATATATATATACTGAATAAAAAGTTCCGTCAGATTTTGGGAACTTTTTATTCACCCTGTATATATAAATAGGAGGTTAGAAATACGATGGTCAAGAAAATAATTAACAGATTAAGTTTTAAGTTTCGCTGACGTAAAAGCAAAGCGGCCTCGTTAGTACGTTGACAGTATTTACTTGGAAATGATGCTGAGAGTTGTTCATGCCCTGAATGGGAGTACGGGCAGAATAAAGCATTGGAGCAACAAGCTTGATCTTCGTCAAATGACACTTCGAACGAAGCATCCTTTCTTCCTCTTTCCTTTTAAGCTTTTTAAATTCACAAAACATTGTTTGTTGAAAGAAATACAAATATATATAATATATATATATATATATATATATATATATATATATATATATATATATATATATATATATATATATATATATATATAATATAATATATACAGGGTGATTCATAGTCCTTCCCAAGGATAGTATTGTATAGTTATATTTGGGCCAAGACTTTTGAATCACATATATAGGGTGGCCCAAAAAAAATGGCACCAATTTCAGAAGTGATATCTCAATAACCATTGCAGTTAGGGATTTTAAAAACAACCAAATGAAAGTAATTCTTTTCTCTTTAAATACGTATTGAATGCTTGATGTTTAAATCCATGCAATGCCAAAATTGGCTTTATAAGAAAAATATACAAAAAAAGTGCGCATTTATATTTTCCTTTTATTTTTTCTAATTAATTATCTTCTAATTTACGGTCTTTAAACGAAGTTCTGTGGTTTTAAGTTAAACCTAATTTTCATAAATGGCTCAATCTGCCCTCCATTATAGTCAACCACAGCCTGTAATCTCGCCCTCCATTTTGAATTGCCTTTGAGATCGTCACTTGTGAGAGATTTTCCATGCAGCCTGAATTCGTCACGAAGATGGTTCACATCACGGATTTTCTGACCATAGTAGACTTCTCTCTCTAAGGCAGACCACACAAAGTAGTCAACGGGTTGTAGATCTGGGCTGCATGGTGGCCAATTATTTGGTTCGATAAAACCAGGACAATTATTATTGAGAAATGTTATTGTTTCCTTGCTGTATGAGATGGGGCTCCATCTTGCATGACACAAAATCAGTGCTCGTCTCCTTGATCTCTGACAACATTGAGACAAAATGTCATTACAGTTATAAATTGAGTTAATTTTAACGCCTCGCTGAATAAAAAATGATGTATGTTTTTGTTCTCAGATGACGCTGCAAGGGAACCATTATCGAATCTGAAAAGTGTTTTTTTTCACGCAAAAGTCGTTTTGGTTCAACATGAGTTTTTGTCGCCACTGCTGCACGAACACGATCATTTTGGGTATTCGTGGTGTTTCGACTGTAAATCGTTCTCATCAGAAAACCAAATTCTTTTCACAGACTCATTGACCGAAATCTTCGCAATAGATTTTTACATCGATGGAAACTCTTTCTTTCACAGGCTTCGATAAAGCAGTAATCTTCACCTCTTAAATTTTTCACCCAAGATCTTTTCGAATTATTTCGCTTGTACTGATGAACGTGAAATCCCGGTTTCTTTCGCAACTTCACGTTCACTTTTACTTGTTCCCGGTTGTTCCTCTTGACTTAAAACCATTTCATTTACTTTTTCAATGTTTTCTGGCGTTCTAATACTTTTTGGTCGACCACTTCCCGGACGCCGTTGACTGCTGCCGGTTTTCTTTAAGTTTTTGTAAAATGTGCCACAGTTCTTTTTTTCAATTTCTATTTGGAAATTCGTAAAGGATTCTGTTTAATGAATATCCCTTTTCTTCACGTAGTGCTTGTATATGTTCTTATCAGATTCTCTCAATCCCATCTGAGGGGTCTGGAATAGAAAATTTCATTTAAAATTAGGATCAAGGAATAAATATAAATGCGCAACTTTTTGTGTATTTGTTTTGGAAGCCAATTTTGGCATTATATGGCTTATAACCATCAAGCATAGAACAAGTATTTAAAGAGAAAAGAATTATTCTTTCATTTGGTTGTTTTTTTTAAGTCACTAGCTACAATGGGTATTGAGATATCACTTCTCAAATTTGGTGCCATTTTTTTTTGGGCCACCCTGTATATATATATATATATATATATATATATAAAATGCAGAGATATAAGAGACGTGAGGAATTAGCAAAAGATTAAGAAATACTGATTAAGGGAAAGATATTGAACAAGAAGATGTGGCCCATTTCGCAAGTTCTCGATGTATTTATTAAAATTACAGTATTACAAAATGTATGAATACGTATTGTAGAATATTTCTTTCGGTTTTGGCTTTATTTTTTTCATAAAATTTATAATCTTGGCAATTATACGCTTATTTTTTTGTTTATTCATTTAAAGGTTACTAATGTATTAGGGTTATTCGCGATTCTATACGCATAAAGAATTATGTTGTTTACTGTCATCTAAAGTTTTTGTACTTTGATCTTTTCTATTTACGTAGGAAGGAAGGCCAAGAATGAGTGCCCGCAAAAATGCCCCCCCCCCCCGCCGGCTATATAAGAAGGAGAAAACTAAAATAAAGTTTATAAGGGCCATTTTCTTTATTTATCTATAATGCCCATTTTAGTTATTAATTTTTCTTTTTTTATAAATTTTGGAAAGAGTGTGTTGTATGTAAAATGTATGTATGTGTAGTGAAGAGGTAGAAGTGTGGTTTGAGGGCATGCTGGGCTGCTCACAGGGTAGATGAGACACGGGAAAGATCAGCTGAAGAGGACAGTGATAGAAGAAACGGGAGTTTCCAGCAATCCCTGTCTTCTGCCTAATGTCCCCTCCCACCTCCCCGGAGTACTTCCCTGGTCGATTGTGTCTACAATCTCCTCCTACAAGGAGGATGCAAATGACTGTTTTACATCCGATAAAGTACACCTAACTTCATATTTTGGGATGTTTTTAATAAGCAAAACTTAATGGTATTTTGTATTAAAAACCTACATGCATTTTTAATAGTTTTTAAGTAAAGTCGGAAGATGTTTAAAGTTTTCCATGGTTAACGAAGG